>CAAKHG010033029.1:4777-21258 GCA_901007715.1 Dactylopterus volitans
GTGGGGGGGGGGGGTTCCCTGCTCCTTCCTCTCTTATCTCCCGACTGACCATTCTCTTTCCCATCCCCTCCTCCAGCCCTCGACTCCCCTCGTCCCCCCCTTTTCTCCCTTTTGTGGCCTGTGCACCTGCAGCCCTTGAGTCTGGGCAATAAAGCTGAAGGATTTGTCTACTGGAGGTTGGAGGAGAAGTGGGGGAATCATTAGACGGACAGCGCTGCAAATACAAAAGCAACAGGTCCAAACTGTGGGTGTTTGATATGGTGCTATGCCATATTCCGGAGTGATGGGCTTGATGTAATGCAGTTTGACACAGGGGGAGTGACTTTAAGCAGATTTGCGTTGAGATTTACACCCTGTTTGGGTTAGTGTCATTACAAATCAGTTTGATCTGACGCCTGGTCAGGTCTCCGCTCTTGGCATGCTTTACTTGCATTTTGGGGATTAGGTATATGTTAAAGCAAGCCGATGTGAGCAGCATTGTGAAAACTGTGTATCTCAGAAATGCCGGCTGTTAATGAGCAGATATCTTGAGCATTTTGAAAAGATGTTTTGTTTTTGAAAAAAATAATCCAGTGCTTTTTATAATTGCTTATTTCACTCAGGAGTCAGTCTGATGACATGTGAAGCAAACTCACTTCACAATCAATTATGATGACGCTAAACATGCTCTTGCATGTGTAGAACGCTAATTGCATGTGTAACTTTTTAAAATCTGTCCAGCATAAACTTCCAAGTAAAATTTAGCAAGCGAATGACATTTGCGGCCTCAACGAAAATTGTTTCAAGGCTCAGGGAAACGTCTCACGGACATATGCGAAAGGCCTTTGTAAACGGACCAATATATCTGTAAGCTGATTAGCACACAGCGATGGAGATGCACAGTAGCTCTGGATCTGACTGCGCTCCGCCGGGGGAGCCGGTCGCGGACGCAGGATCCCACGCGCCGACAAAAGCAAACCACCAAAGTAAAAGAGTGCAACCCAAACTGTAAAAAAAAAAAAATGTTTTCAAAGTTAGGCGAGTGTAAAGTAAAACTCTTCTCAGCCATGTTCTGCAGGGTCTCTGCTCAATTCCCCACCTGTTGTAATGTTATGTTCAGTCATGTAGAACTTTTCTCTCATGCCAGACCCCCCACATTGTAAATCGGCGAAGGGGGAAAAAAAGATTCAGCTCTTTCAGACTGAGACCATGAAGGCAGAGGAAATCACTCTAAACGGTCTTAATTCTGCCATTAGATGAGAGGGGAGCGCTGTGGGGATTGGCTGGCCCCATGCTCCATATTCACAGAAGCAGGATGAGGCTCGGAAGCCTGCTGAGAAAATGGTGTCGTAATCAGGAGCCGGCAGTTCTGCCTGATCAGGTACACAAGCCCCTCTTCTGGTTTCCTCAAATCCCCCCTCCTCCTTTCATTTCTTTTCCCTTACCCTGCCCCGTAAGGAGATCCTAATAAGAGTTTGGACGTACTGAGCTCCTCTTATGTGAGGACCTGGCAGGAGGGAACAGAGATGAGGCCTGAGGTGGAGGGGATTGGGGGGGGGGGGTGTTCAAGCTAGAGGTATGGAGTTGTGGTGCGATGGTGGAGGGGGGTCGGAGGAGTGGGGGGGCTAGGTTTTTTGTTCCCACATTTGATTATTCAGGTTGGCTGAACTAAATTCTAAACCCATAAAATTCGTATCCCCTCTGGGCTACCATTTGCATATATTTCAGTGCCCTCCCCACCACCACCACCACCAACACCACCTCCCTCACATCCCAATTCCCCTTTTTTCTCAGAAAGTGAAAGAGAGGGCGAAGCAACCAGGCCTGTCTAGGCTTTAAGATGTCAGCGTGGTGTGAAATATGGGCGAACAAGCAGGGTCTTTGAAACCCAAACTAACCCCCCACCAGCCTCTGAGCCGCTGCCACACACATATACAGAGCCAGCCATCCTCCCTTCACTCCACCGGTTGCTATGTTTAGACGGCAATTAAATTTCACATCGGATCACAGGACGTGCGGCATATTCCGCTACGTCGCTGTTAACTTTTTGTTTTTGCACCTGAGATTCTTTCAAACGACACGCGATCATGTCAGACTGCCATGTTGAGTGAGATGCTGCTTTCCTTTGAGGACCCGCAACCTTTTTTTTTTTTTTTTGGCTCTGTTTTGGTGCAGGGGGAGACTTCATCACTTGAGGAGCTATTTACACATGTGTGGAATCATCGGTTTGTCCAATGTGTGTGTGCGCGCAGCTGTAGGCTGTGACAAGTCAAACTATTATATCAGTGGGGGCAAACTGCTGGAGGCCAGGAAGAGTTCCAAAATCTTTGATAAACATGTCAAAGCACTAAAGCCCGGCCTTGTAATTATGCCAGTTTTACTCTTACTGTTGTCGATGTAGGGGATTAATTTCCAGACAAAAAATGTTCTGAAGCCAGGTCTTAAAATTCCACTTAGGATGTGTGCCGAGCAGCATAAAGATGAAGGGAACACACATGTAGCCGGGCACACCGGCTCTTGAGAGGCAGAGTCGGGCGAAGGCAGGGCTCCACATCGCCAGTCATCCATGAGAGACACCTGTTCTGTTGTTTGGCGCGGGAGGTTTTGTTTTCCAGCGTGCCAACCGGGCCCACTGGCACTAGTTTTATTGCCCATCTGTGTGTGGATGGTTAAAGTTGGTCTTTGAAAAAGAGGAGGGATGGATGGGGGTGGTGGTTGTGGTGGTGGGGAGTTGATACTTGGCATTTTGGTCACATGGGGTGAGTTGCTGTCATCCTTTAACCCTCCCCCTGTACCCCTTTCCCTCCCCCTCCCGTGCCCACTCCCTGGTGCACAGGCAGAATGCAGTGTCAGGAGGGCGAGCACTGAGCGCCCATTGTGTGTGCTAACCAAAGCGGAATGCCCGGGTGACAAAAGGGGGAGGAGTGGGCTCAGGGCTCACAAAGCCAGGGGGAGGAGAGGCGTGGGGGAGGGAAAGGAGAGGGAGGGGGGGTGGGCAATCTGCTGGGGGCTAAATAGACCCACTCAGCCCCCAAAACTCTAGGCACCCTAAAAATCCCCCCCCTCCACCCTTGCCTTCTCACCCACCCTCGGCCTCCCTGCCAGGGCTGAGGGGTGCATGTACAGTAATGACAGCTGTGGGAGGGGGGCAACTTTGAACAACTCGAACCATTAGGTTTTGGTGTTATGAGTCATGCCCCCAAAGGTCTGAGACAGCATGTATTCGCCAGCGGTTGTCATGGTGTTCGCTCTCCGTCAGCAGCTAATGACGTTTAGCTGGGCATTCCTACCACTTCCTCGTATAAAAATTACAAATTGAGCAAGGTTTATTTGTCATAATATTCCGCAGCGATATCTAAATTTCTCCTTTGCATCATCCTGAGCGCAGCAATGCAAATGAGTTTGATCATTCACATAACTGTATCGGGGGTGTGTGTGTGTGTGTGTGTGTGTGTGCATGTACTCACCTGCCCGTTCTAGAAGCCGAGAGCGATCTCATGCGGCATTATGGCACGTCAGAGCCAGCCTCTCAACTCCCACACAGGACCCGGGGCAACAGTGCGGCCACTTAAAAACAGACGAAGCAAACCCTGAATTAACTCATTCTTAATACCACCATTTTCTCCGAGATGCAAGTAAGAGCAGATCCACTTTTAATGGGAACCTGGAAATCCTCTGCGCTTTAATTGGGCTTGAAATGTTTGGCAAGCATCTATTTTTTTTTTCTTCTTTAAATATATTTGCCCTGGAAACAAGTTCTCTTTAAAGTCGATCACAAACTATTAAAAAACAACAACACATTTTATTGAAAAAGACATTATCTGATGAAATCTACAACTTCACCCAGAAATGGCTCTGCAGCAGCTTATATATTACACACCTCCCCCTCCTTCCATTTTCTTAACTTGCCCTCTTCTATAGCCAGAAACACTTCACGTGTATTAAAAAAGATCAGTTTGATTGTTTTCTACACCCTCAGTGGCAACTGCTGTGGTGAGCAGGTTGCATTTGTTTTACTGATTCCATTTCATGGAGTTTTTCTAATATCGCAGTCAACTGAAATTCCCCTAAACGTTCAGATCTTGGTGGCGCCGCGAGGCCCCTCCCCTCCAGGGCATCGTGTTCGCTTGCTGCAGCCTGCATCGACCAACAGGTGTGGATGGTGCCGGCGGTGGCTTTTGGCGACCTCCTCAGAAAATCTGGGGTCACTTTAAGGTGACCTTTCATCCCTTGTGGTCCTTCCTCTTCTCCCCTAAATGAAGACCAGACAGATCAAAGGGGATGCTCTAAAAGAGAACTCTTGGTGGCGATGTGCCTCCTCCCTCCCCCTTTACTCCCCCTCCTCCCATCAGTCCCCCCCTCATATACACTTAACATCTGAACTCCCCCCTTTTCCATTCATGCAAACCTCGGCCTTTCCCGTCACATTTACATACTCTGCTGCGGGGCAAAAGGTAGTTTCCCGTTTTATCTTGTGCCGAGTTCATAGGAAGTGGCTTGCTGGGTTGTTTTGGTTTTATGTGTTGTTAGTGAAATGCGGAGGGTCAAATGCGAGCCTTAGGGGCATGTTTGGGTCACGGGGAGAACCTGGCAGGGTCTTTCCCTTTTTCTTTTTTTTTTTTTACGTTTGTGACTAACACAAAGTCTGTGTATTTTGTCAGCTGTGCATGTGTGTGCGCGTGCGTGCCTGTGTTAGCGCGCGTATGGACGCCAGTCCATGAATGTCAGGTGAGTTTTGCGCTGTCTGCGCTGGTGCAGTCGGCGGAGCCTCTCCATCAGTGCTGACCCAGGCAGCCATCATTGTTCTCGAGCTGCAAATCACCCATGCTGCAATCAGGGCCCTGATCTAGGCTTCTCTGAGCCCTCTCCACTCCAGATGATTCCCCTCCTGATTGGCCTAACTGGACTCCTGTCAGTGGCGGCAGATTAGCATGGATTGTTTTTTTTTTCCCTCCGTGGCACACAGATTGAGCCGTGTTAGCATTCACATCCGCAGCACAGCGGCTTCTCGGGAGGCTCACTCAAGAAACCAGACTGCATCCAAAGCTGAACTTTCTTATTATTTTTTTTCTTAAAGAATAGAAGAAAACAGGAGGCAGTCAAAATAAGAGGAACACCTGACATGATGTGCATGCATACACGACCAAAGAGGTGTCGGTTTATCTCTAGATACACTTACGAGGCCTCATTTTGGTGCTGTTGTTGTTTCCAAATGTATTAAAGGTGTTTCCCTTCACGTGCTAGAGTAGTACACATAAGAGATATCACACCTATTCACACTACTTATTAATTTAGTAGATAATAGTGTTAAAGCTTTTAAAATAATTGAAAATACCATTTACAGTATTTAACATCATTTCTCAGTGGTACTCTGCACTAGGGATGTTGAGGTGAATATCCTTGTAATCCTTGTGCGAAAAAAAAAATGAGCGCACATAAAAGAGTGAAAAGAAAACTAAAATGCAATTTATAAAAATCAGCCATTTATTTTGAATTATCAGATTAAAAAGAGTGCAACGTTTTAACACCTTGCCTCTGTGCCTTTGGAATCATTTTTTCCAATCATCTGATTTCACCGTCCTCTCCTTTGTGATGAGTGTGATTCAATTTTTGTTGCATTATTTTTCTCTCCTCTCTGTGATTCATTCGGTCATTATACAAGTTCATACAGATGAGACATTCTGTGCCTGCCTCCCACCTTCCGCGGCGTCTTGTTCTCTCAGCGGGGGCTCATTAGCCTGAGCACCTTGTCAGCAGTAATCAGGGAGTGACCAATGGCGGGCAAGGCGAGGCCCATCACCCCTGACAGAGAGAGACACAGTTATCTATCGGGATCTATGGAAATGGCAGTCGCGTTTGACGCGATACTGTGTCCAGTTTCAAGGTGAAACAAGCAGGTTGTGGTCGAGGTCTTACTGTAATTCTTTTTTTATCTAAATGTGTTGGATAAAGTTGCCAACCTGAACCACGCTCTCTCTCGCTGGAACTGCTGCAATGCGATTTCAGGGTTAAGTTTGGTGGAGTGTGTTTGTTTACAGTCTTTCTTCCACTCTTTTTCCTCTCGCTCTCCACCACACAGAGACGGGTGATGAAGCGCTTTCCAAAAATCTGAATAACTATGAGAGGATCCGCCCTCTTTTTTTTTTTTTTTTTGTTTGTGTTTGTGCACTGTAGGAACCCGGAATTATCATAGTTTTTCAGAACCGCTTTGGCTCCTACTTCAGGGCAGGTACTCACTGAGCAGAAGAGGAGCTATGAGTGACACAAGTGTTTGGTGATTGGCTGAACATGCACTAATATAGCATCATCCTCCGCCACGCTTCAAATCCTGCAACATAATCGCTGTCTACCGCTGCTAGTCTCTGAAAATTTGCCTGATTCCATACGTTGCCTACGTGGAACCCACTACACACAACAAACACACAGCTCTGATCACAGTGACATTGCATCAGCTAAAACGATGTAAAACGGTCATTTACGTAACTGTTGTCGGTCTTAGCCTGTGAAATTGGAGCAAAACAGTCTCGATTTCCATGGTATTTTTTGTGTGTCACGCACAGAAATGAGACCAACGTCACATCAGCGCTCCCGATGGTGCCCAGGGGTTATTGTTCTTGGGATTCCTCCACATTCATTTCAATAAAGGTTCCAGAACTGTTTGGTCAGAGATCACCTGTACACACACATGCAAGCCAATAGCTGTTTGGGTTATGGTTTCTGGGAGTGGTCAATGTGGAGGCCTAATGGATTCCTGATGAGTCAGTCCAGGCTGTGAGAGTTCATTTTGATCAAGTAGATCACGGGCTTAATCTTGGTCCTTGAAGGCCACAGAGGTTGGTGAAAGACTCATTTGAAGTAAGTTAACGGACAGAACCAGATCATGAACGATGGGCAAAATCAGAATCTGGACGGAAAAGTGGATTGTCCAATAGGACGATTCTCAGCGGAAGTTTGTATTTGAAATATGGAAAAATAGACTGATTTGGCCACTCATTTACAGAATGATGGGCAAAGTCTCGACACACTGCCAGTTCAGAGTGACACGAGGGGCTGGTGTGGCACTTTACATCATCAGATTCGATCAGATACGAAGAAAATGCAACGCCCACGTCAGCCAGCACAGACCTGTCACTTGGTTGGACAGATTCCAGTCTGGAGATAGTTACACCCTTGAAAAACTACCGTGTCACTGCCACGGCAATCAAAATAAACAAAGCACAGCCATGGTTACCACCAATTACAGTCCCAGCAGGGGTTAAACGCTTCCATCCCTTGACCTACTTGACGATATGTTGCCCAAACCTGAGGCTGTAACTGATACATATTATATTATAGCACAGCTTCTGTTGGAGAGAAAAAAAGCTGTTATTATGAGGACACTCTATGTTGAACCTGGGAAGTCTGATCATGGTACACCTCAAACTGCTAAATCAAAAGCCCGGTTTCCACCAGGCAGTACAGTTCAGTTCATTTTGGTACCAAAAGATCCATACTTTACCTTCTTAATATGCTAATCCCTCTGTTGAGGTTGAGGTTGGAGCTCGACGTGCTGCAGTGTTAATTGGCTGAGCAAAACCTCGCTTCCATGCGGCGAGGTTGAAAGGACAAACAAATGTGCCATATTTAAATATTTCATTGATTTCCATAGTTAAGACGTCATGCTGTTTTCTTTTTCTCCTTTTTTTGCTGTGAACATTTTCGCCACGCAATCGCAATCATTGGACCAACCGGGAGGTGCAAATGTTGCTTGGACTCATCAGCAGTGATTCACCATCTGATTTGCAGTGTACCCAGTCTACCAAGAAAGAGTGCAGTCGGTGAACTGATGTGGGATTGACCATTCTAATGTGTAACATACTGAACCGATCTGAATCGGAGGGCGTGTTGGAAATTACTATAAAAGCAACAAGGCCAGAATCACTTTCAGGAATTGAGTCTTATATCGTTTCTTCAGATGAACTCTTGATATGTCTGGTAGGGGATGATCCATTTCAGACAATGTTAGACTGCAGGATGCTGGACATGACTGTGGTCACGAGTCCGCAGACCTCATTTGCACGAGTCCACTGACGTGTCTATAGTGCAACATGATGCAACGTGCTATTTTTTTTAGTTCATTTTCTTCAATATTTCATGTTAAATTCTTGTACAGTGTGAGCAAAGTTCAAACCGGAGCCCAATTCCTCGTTTGTGTGCACAAACTTGGCCAGTAGAGCTGATTCTGACGATGCAACAGTAGGTCTTTAATTTGGCCATAAATCATTTGAAACTTACCAAGCATCCATCTTGTCATCTACTCAGTAGACATTTTAATTGACATCTTTTTTTAAGTTTATGTACATTTTATGGCCTTGCGGTTTTGTGCTAACGACGGAAGTGTCATTATTGTGCCCACTCGCTCGCTATGAAATCTCTGGGCAATGACCTGTGGCCTGTAATACGGAGCTGGATTAGCATACCCGGGATATCTCTCTGTTACCTGGGTTGACTTACCCAGACATTCGGAATCCTGATAAGCGGTACTACGAAGCTGGTTATCAACTCAGTAATTGGACATAAAATTGGCGGTGTTTGCGGCGTCTGACCACTCGCAAACATGGAGAAACCCTGCAGAGCAGCCTACGTTACAACGGAGGAGCAGACTATTCTTCTTCAAAAATATGAAGAATTCAAACACACTGTCCAGGCCGAACGCGACACTTTTGCCGCAGGCAAAGCCAGACTCTGTTAGTGGCTACGTTCGTAAGCTAAACGAACTTCAGAGCAAGTCAAGAACAAGTTCAAAAACATATCTCAAAGCGGTCAGTGACAAAGCTTTACTTCTCCACACTGTCTCTGTCGTGTAGATGAAATCAACGGAATTTATTTAATATTGTTTGCAGCCCACACCCGACGGTGATTCGTTACATTTGTAACAAATTGGTTCATCAGTCGACAAATGTAGCGCAGTCCTTCGGATGAAAATCTGTAGCTTTGGTGCAGGATGTCATCGGGGAGACCAAAAGGACTACATCTATCCCTAAAAACTCTTCCTCTCCTAAGTGCTCCTCTCACCATCCGCGCACCAAACGTCCACGGGATCTTCTAAGAATGGGCAGGCCACTTTCCAAGAGAGCTGATTGGTCAGGAGGTGCGGCTTCTATACTCGCTGCTCTCTTATACGGAACATAACCTGCTCCGGAGCAGGTTAGCCCTTGAGCGTAAGTTGCCGTGGTGATTTACCCCCGTAAGAAGTGAACTGGCGCCGTGCGACCGAAAACCCAGGGTTAACCCTGAAGTTACCTCGATAAGAGAAAATCCAGCTTCATAGGACGGGCCTCTGCTCAGTTCCCATCCAACATCAAACTTGGTACTCGGAGCTGTTTAACGTCCGGTCCTCCCCGGGGGGGTTTCATATTGTTGCGGCCCTGCAGGTGACGTGCGAATCAATTCAGGACTGCTGTGCATGTGCAAAGGCAGCTTTAGTATGCATGCCAGTTTATAACAGGGAAGGCAAATGTGAGTCGATTGTTTTTATAACAAGTAAAAACTTGCCAACTTGCCAGAAGTAGTAGTAAATAGAAATTGATATCAATAAAAGAATCTATAAAAGAACTTGGACGCGGTTGCACCCGAACCCAACAATCACGGAGGATAAATAGATGCAGCAGAGGGAAAAAGAGAGAGAGAGAGGGAGGGAAGGAAATTGCCTCTGGTGTACATATCCTCTGTCTGATAATCCTGCCTCATGTGTCTGAGCGAGACTCTCTTGACATGGGCGTAATGATAATTATGGTGATTTACAACTCGTTTCTCCAGTTGTTGCCATTATGTCACATGGGCTGTGTGTTTTTGTGAAGGAGAGGCGCTGAGTGGCTCATAATATTTCTCTGTGGTGAAAAATGGCCTGGCTTTGATTTTGGAGGAAATGTACATCAGTTTGCCGTCCCTCGCCCGCTCGCAGCCGCTGTGTGCCTAGCTTGTGCTTTAACGTGCATCGAGATGGGGCGATTTGCTCGGGCCTGAGGGGGTGGGGAGGTGAAGGGGGTTAATCTATCGCCTGCAAATAGATGTATTATGTATGTGTTTGCTTATTGTGTGCTTGTGTTTACCTTTGCAGGGCGGGGACGAGGGGGGTCTGAGGGGAGGGCGGTTGAGGGGCGGGCGGCGGCAACGCTGGTGCTTGGACCTCGGCTCCCAGGAAGCTTTGCTGCGCTCCAGAAACCCGAGATTCAGCCCGCTAAGACAATGAGGGGAACACGTGAGACTCTTGCACATGGTGGCTAAGGTTACCTGCTCGCTCTGAACTTTTGGCCCTGGGAGCAAAACCTCCGCACCCTTATGACTCCTGTGCTGCTCCACCTGCCTCCCTGCTCTCTACCTGCCGCTGTTTAAGCCCCTCCCTTTATCTTGTATGTTCTTGTACATCTTTGCAGAATCACTTGCGTCTGACAGGTTTGTGCCCTTCACACTGCAACATCTTCCTTCGGTTGCTTAAGTGCCCCCTGCTCCCACCCTGTCACCGTTTAACAGTTGATTATGACTAATGACCTCTTGAGTGAAGTGACAGAATTCCAGAGTTTGCCTTGGGTCGGCGTGTTTGCCGTCTGTCTCTCCAGACAACAACAAAAAAAAACAACAAGAAAAGAAGGGCTGGCTGGGCCTCTGCCATGAGATCCACATCCATCCACAGCACACAGGCGAAGTCCCTCCACCAGCCAGGCAAACCTGACTTTCAAGTCTCCTATCCACACCTATTGGACGGTGTCCTCTCACCTGTGCAAATATGAAAGAGAGATGGATCGAGGGAGGGTGGAAAAAAAAAAAGAGTGAAATGGAAGGATATCCCAGCCTTTGGTTACTGGGTGGGGCGCAGAAAAGAATACAGCCCAGCTGAGCAAACCTCCCAGCTGTAGGACTTCACCTGTGCACTCTTCACTTTTCTCCTCTCTGTTTTCTCTCTTAATCCATTCTCTCTTTCTGTAACCGGCCCCACAGCTATACGGCATTCTTTTATGCCCCCTCAATAGCGATTTCCTTTGAGGTTATGGAGTTGATACACTCTCTAATGTCACTTTTGTGCTGTGGTCACAATGTGGAGTGATTGACTGCCTTAGGGAACGTATTCTCTTCAGAAGTGTTCCAGTAGATGAAGGTCTTAAATGGATGTTATCCAGGAAATGCTTTTGTTTAGTGATATCCGCAGTTGGGGTTTGACTTAATTTGGAAATGTAAGGTTTAATCTCGACGTCGCGGTTCTAAACCCGCTCGGTGACTGATGAGCCGGCGATACGGACGGCGGCGCGCCGCGTTTGATGTATAAATCAGAAATCTGCCGATCGCAAGTGCAATTGGGAGGGAAAATATAATGAATTCGCAAATAGATTATGTACACATTCCTGCGCTGCGTGACTGCCGAAACACAATGTGTTCATCAGCAGCGATGTGCCTGGCTGAAATGTCGGAGCAAAACAAAGATCCCTCAACTGCTTGGCCTTTTGTTCCGGGTAGGAGAAACGTGTTGCTGTGAATCCAAACAGAAATATCGTGGAGGGAATACGACCTCGGCACTGTGTCGAGCTGCGGCTTTTTGCGGGCCACACGCGAGCGGGGAGGTGGCGCGCTCGCCGCCGCGCTGGGCGGCTAACATGTGCGCCGAACCAGAAGTGGTGTTCCACACCTGCTGCGGTTCGGCCCATTGGTGAACCACTTTAAAAAACAGGATGCAGTATTAAGTTGACTGGCCGTGTATATGGTGTCAGGGGTTTTCGGTGATGGAGGGGTGCAAGTCAAGCATATTACATGAGTGCAGGCTTACTCTCACACCTATTTACTTTCTGCCTCTCTCCCTCTCTCTCTCTGTCTGTCTCAATCCGTCTCGCTCTCTATCTCAATCCCTCTCTCTCTCCTTTGCAGGTTTGGGCCTGAAAGACGTGCCAGACCTGCTGCCAAAGCATCAGCCTCCACCTCACCCTGCAGACATGGCTGACACACACGCACTTGCATACAAAATACACACATACATCCAGCAAGCACGCATACTTATCGCATGTGATTTCCTCCAGCTTAGGAGACTCTAGCTCCTCGTATCTCAGTATACCTTAACTACCACGCAAACCCCTGCCCACGACCTGTGTCTACACACCAGCAGCAACATTCCACACACACACACACACACACACACACATTCCTGCCACCTCGTCCCTACGCATGTCTGACGATGGTGGCGCCGTCACACTCTCATTCCATGTGTCAAACGTGAGAGCGCCGCATTCACACGGTCGTCCCCGTCACAGTCGAACGTAAACACAAACATGCGTTCCGTTTTGCCTGCGTTGTCTCGGGCCCTATTTTTAAAGCCGTGAGCACACCTACACACATTCTCCCATGCTTGGGCACACCCACCGCAGCCTGTGCGCGACTGCGAGGCGGCGCATGTCTCTGAGAAAACGCCGCGCAGTTGTGAGGAAGGGAAAATTAGTCGGGCGAAGTAAATCTCGACACCTGACACGAGTGGTCTCTGTTTAAGGTTGTTTGCACCGCCGCCCCCACACTTAATGGCACTGCACCTACTGATTACTGCATGCTCTGAGCTAGTCTGGTAATTGCACGGTACATACCTGTTCAGTGTGTAAGCCCATCCGCTTAACACGGGGCCCCCCTCTGCTAGGCGGCTCACGGTATCGTGGTAACTTAGACAGGGAGCTTCCTATCTGTCGAGCGGTGTCAGTCGTTTTCCGAGTGCATCTCTACTCTGCGCCGCTGCTGCATCCTGAAACAGAAAAGGTCACTTCTCGGACATTGTGATAATCCTGTTTGCGAAAGGCCAGGAGAAGAATGGTGCATGCCTTCAGATCCATGCAGGTTAACTGCAAATAGCCAGCGACCCCGACTCACGAGCTGGAGATGACACTTTGAAAGGGAATCGCCTCCTTTATATCATTGAGCTGTAATGGTTTTTTATTTGATATGTGAATCAGTGCACAGCTCCCGAATCCCAGGTTATTTTCATGACAGCTGCATGAGTCACCACCCGTCTGCATGTGCGCGGTTGATGGTGACACCTGTGGTTGACAGTCGTTTAAGCACCGCGACTATCATGCCAGGGTTCGTCTTTGACTCCTTTTTCGTGTATGGTATATGGTTGCTGAATGTGTCCTAATGAGGAGGCGTGGGGAAAGATGGTGTGTGTTTATTGCGTTTGGCAGTGAAAAGGAGATGAGACGGCTGCAGGGACTGAGAAGCCCGCAGAGAGATCAAACTATCTAATTTGACAGCTCGCTCCTCGGAGACACAACCTGGAATGAGGAGTGGCCACAGAAGTTTGTCACATAAGCTCTGTCTGAAAGCGCAGTGAATGCACAGCATGCATTACTGACAAATTAATTGCATTAATCATGCTGGAGGGGAGCGAGGTAAACACGCCAATGCTAAAATATTAAGAATGTGAGTTGATTTAGGCATCTTGGGAGGGGGGGGGGCTGCTTTATGTTACATTGCGTATTATGTGTAACTTTTTGTCACAGTAGTGCTCCTCCACTGCCAAATGAGCAAGCACTTACGTCATGTGTGTATTATGGTGTAATTAACCCATCATCATTTAATTAAAGCAACGTCTCTCATTGTCTGCTCCCTCTCTCTGCTTTCTTCTGTTTTATGCAAACCAGAATTTAATATAATTTAAACTTGCACAACAGCGTTTTCTGGAATGTGAATGCTCAGAAATGTTTTTTTTTATGCTATTTATTGATGCATATGTGGCACATGAAATGCGGCTGAATGGCTCACCAATTAAAAAGAAAAAAAAAGATGTTATCTCTGTGCAGTTTGCTTTTGCCTCACATCAAAGGGAAAGCGTTGGCTTGTGGATGTCACCAGATGCTGGTAGAATGAAAATAGCGCAGTATTTAAGCTTTTAATTGAACGCCCTTTTACATTTTCTTTTTCTTTTTTTTTCTGAACTGCAGCTTTTGCATGTGCATCACAGCCCCTCCAACAAATCACCCGGCAGCGACGAGGCGGCGGCGGCGTTGTGTTGGCCGAGTGGTGGTTGTTGTTGTTATTGATAGCCAAGGGCTTGTTGCGCTCCTCTGGCTGACAGTAACAGGAGTTAAACCCAGTAAATCTTCACCAGACCTCCTTCCTCCCTTCTAATTCCTCATTACCTCACGGTAGGTTGCCTCGGGGGAGATTTAGGGGGCCTGTGGGGCTGCTGCAGTGGTGGAGAGTGTTTTAGCGAGTGAGTGTTAACCAGAGTGGTGAGTTTGTTGGACCGCAGGGGAG
The DNA here is from genome assembly GCA_901007715.1 of Dactylopterus volitans. Lineage (NCBI taxonomy): Eukaryota > Metazoa > Chordata > Actinopteri > Syngnathiformes > Dactylopteridae > Dactylopterus > Dactylopterus volitans. The sequence continues at coordinate 19,019 of CAAKHG010033029.1, forward strand.
GACTGTGGTGTGTGACCTTAGGCCAGGTGAACGGCCACAAACCACAGGAAGGTGACACAACATGTGTTTCCAGCCTCCGTGTGTGTGTGGTTTCTCACTCCAGATTAAGTGACGCGGCTCCCTGACTAACCCTTGAACAACCTCAAACTAGTTTGAAGACGAAAGAACACCTGAGATGTTCGAATCCGGCTACTCCTCCATCAGTTTTGTTTTTTTAATCTCCTCTGATGTTTACCGACGAATGAAAAGATGGAGGGTTTGCTCATTCTTTGAGTCTGCATTAGTGCAATTTAACACCCTCAAACTCACCTCGCCGTTTGTTTACCCGTCTGTATGTGTCTTAACCTGTGTCTTCAAACAAACCTTTCAAATCACTGTTGGCTCCCAGCACTGTTCAAATAAGACCTTTTAGGAGTTTGAAACTACAGGAGAAACCCGGGAGCTCCATGTAATCTGTTTACTAGCTCCCACTAGTGGCCAAAAGCGGCACCGTGGAGCAGCTGAGCACAGAGGTGATTAGATCAAGTGCTTATTTTGTCAGTTAATAACACTTGTAAATATGCAATTAGTGAATTGGTATTAACTCTGCTGAGGTGCGTGCAGATGACTTTACAAACACCTGCCGCACCAGTTTCACTGCTGCAAATGGGTGAATAACTCAAGCCAAATGTGCCATATAATGCACACTTAATATTTGTATCATGCAGCAGGAATGTATTGACAAGCAAATGTAATTGCTTCTTTCCTACTTTCTCCGCATCCTGTTTATGATTGTGTGTTGTCGTGGCGCTGAAGTGAATCTTTCATCGGTGTGTGTGTGTGTGTGTGTGTGATCCCTCCATGGCGCTGCATCTCCTGCGACAGTGTTTACTGATAATTGAGTAATTACCTGTAAGAGATAGCGCTCCCATGGTTCTGCTCAGCTGTAATCGCGCCGGTCTGCTCCCACAGCAGATCGGGTTTTATCTCGGGAAGAAGCCGAACACAACAGTTTAGCAGCCACTGTGTGTGTGCGTGTGTGCGCGCGCGCGTGCGTGTAGAGATGTGCGGCCGCGTTACTGCATGTACTTTATTACCGCAAACTCAAACTGCCCTGCTGCGAAATCGCAGGAAGCAAGGTGGGTGTTTAGAGCTCTTCCACCCAACAAGGAGCGAGATGACGGTCGGACATTTGAAACTGCACCAAATCATAGGAGGGTAATTTGACATTCCTCTGTGGGTTTCACAATCCCACCGTGAATGGAAAGTTGTAACAGGCACTTTGTGCGTACACTAGTGGCCTCACCCACAATGGCATTTGAAAGACAAACAGCAGTGCGTGCCGCTGGCCGGAGCGCCGCCGCAGTGAAAGTAGTTGTTCTTTTTGAGTTACGGCAAAGTTCAGCATAATGTCCGTGTCATTACAGTGTAAAGAAGCTTTGTGAGCCGCCCTGCGCCCTTGCGTGTCTATTTAGGCTTCTCTCTGTCTCTGAAAAGTGTTTGAACTTACTTTCTTTCTCCCTTATGTCCTGCTGCTCTCACACACTCGTGCAGCCGACTTCCCCAACAACTGCCAGGTCCAAACCGGGCCTCAAACCAGAAACGAGTGGCTCGGGTCGGAGTATTCAGTTACGGATGCGTTTCCATTTGATTGTCCTAAAAGGGGGACGAGGAGAAGAAAGTGATATGACCAAAAGGGATCATATTAATGTAGCGCGCACACACAATAATCCCGCAGGACTTCCTTCCCGTTCCAATTCCAAACCACACCCAGGAGGACAGGTAACAGGAGAACACCTTTCACAGGGTCAGATTAAAAGAGGTGGGAAAAAACAGTAAAAGGTTGCTGTCTGATTAGTTTCACCCGCTAAAACCTCTCAGTTCTTCTTGTCATATTAACTTCACTTTTTCCGCTCTCTCGCCGGCCCAAGTATCATTTTAATACAAGTATTGGGTGATAATTTGAAGAGCCTCACATGTGTGCTGTGCGCCCAAACTGATCAGCCACTCACTTTTTTTTTTTCTTCCCTTCCTTCTCATCCAGCGTTTGCCTGAGACTTGGCACCCTCAAAGGGACAGTAATATGCACTGATGTAATGTGTTAGATAGGGATCTTTTGTGGGGGTGCGTTATAAATTGTCATCGTAATGCGAGCGCGCAGGGAGCTGGGTTTGGGTGGCGTGTGTGGGGGTATGGGAGCGGGGGAGGGCGGGGGGTGGGGTGGGGAGGAATATCTAAAACCGAGGTTCGAAAGAATCGAC
>CAAKHG010033029.1:27226-47433 GCA_901007715.1 Dactylopterus volitans
ACGACTGGGAGAACAAGTTCAAACACACACACACACACACACACACACACACACACACACACACACACACACACACACACACACACACACACAGCTCTCGCATGTCCTACTCATGGTGGGATGAATTCTACACATTTTGCATTTATTTAAGTGTGTGAGAAAAAGTTTTTGTTTGGCAATATAAGAGGATGTTTATGACCATCTTTATCAGTATGCAGCTATTGAGAGTCTCAGTGACCAACAACAATGTCTGAAATGCTTGTATGTACTTTGCAATTGTATGCAACTCTACACGTGTCATTTGTAAAATGAGCAGGGTGGGGCATTTCTCCGTTATAATCAGTGGCTCTGTCATTTTTCAAGGGAAAACTCTTACTTCAAAATTCTTAAAGAAGTAATTAAAAATAAATCACCACCCCCCCATTTATTTGAAACTCTGTTATAGATACTGCAGAGGGATTAATTGCACTCCAAAGTCATTAAAAGTAGACTACTTCTCTGTTTTAATTACAATCATTCATTAATGCAATCACTTTGAAATTCATCATATTTCTCATACTCTAATGAAGCGAACTCTCGTCACAAATATAGAGCGATAGTTGTGACATACGACGTGTTATTTATACTCAGTTTCCCTGAATAAATTACTCCTCTGACAATGCAAAACAGACCTGAAGACACCTCAATTGATAAGAGGGATATTTGGTTACACCTGGTGATATGTAGATAAGATTAAATTTGAGACAGAGGGATGAGGAGAGGACGGGTGGAGGATGGGGAGATGGTGGGAGGGGGGCGGGGGGGTTGCTCACTAGTGCATGAAGAACAACATCTAAGATGGACTGGCCAGGGGCCACAGGGTTGTCAGAGAGTCTGGTCTGACCACACTCTGCATGCGGAAGCCGGGCTCAGAGCTGAGTGTTGGGGCGAGAGCTAATCCTTGGATTTAGACCGAGACAGGCTCCAGGACAGGGACAGGGGCCGCTGAGAGTGGATGGTCGAGGGGTCGAAGGGTCGTGTTTACCTGCGGCAGGTATTTCCTCTGGGAACTGATAAGACTCATGGAGGGGAAGTGCTCTGTTCCAGGTGAGTGCAGAGGGGCCCGCAAAATGACACCGTACACAATCCTCTCCTAACCCCCACCCACCAACCATCCCTCCCTTCAGGCTCCACCCTTACACACACTAACAGGTCATCCTTTGGCCTCATGCTTTGACCCGTTTTCTTTTGCATGGCTGCCATGGACGACATGCTCCTCATCTGAAACCTTTTTCTCACTTATGGACTTGGACTTTCCTTTGCACTTTTATTTATTTATTTTTTTAGCTCACGTGTTTTCTCTGTCAGAACCGTGTTGAAACAGATTAGGATTAACAACCTGGATTGTTGTTCTCACCTGCTTTCTGAGGATAATAGAATTGCTTTTTTTTTTTTTTTTGGTAAAACATAACTTGTAATTCCAGCAGCATTTTATCACATCTTAGAAACCTAGTAGTTGTCAATAAATTGAGCAGGGCAGCCTAACTTTCCGGTGTAGCACCGGGAGCCGGCAGCTGTCTGAGGCATCACCTTGTTTGTTTTCCTTCTCTCTTTCCTCTTCCTCTTCCTCACCTGGCTGGGCTCTGAGGCCCTTCCCTCTGCTGCTGAGAGGAGTCACTGAGCTAGAACGTGTTAACAAGCACAGTCTCAACCACTGTATTGAAAGACACACACGTGCTCCCTGCACAGGGGTAATGGGTCGGGGGCTTTGGGAGAGTGGGGTACGAGGGGGGGCGGTGGTTGTTTAAAATTTCAAGTTAACACCACTCAAACATGAATGTGAAAAAATAATTCTCTTGGGAAGTATTTTTGCAGTTTTTTTATACATAGAAAAATATATATATATATTTGAGATTCCAAAAAAGTGCACCAAGACGCATTTTCCTCATGACCAGACAATAAGCTGCAGCTACAGAACAAAGTAAATGTTAGTTCGTGCAAGGTGCTTAAAATGGGTACATGTGAGTCTTATCGTGTGTGTGTGTGTGTGCGTGCGTTGGAGGATATCTTTGGTGTGCATCTTTCAGAGTTGGCGTGGCTGTTACGAGCAGAGCAGGTGAGAGTGGTGTGTGAGGTGGTGCCCGCCTCCTCCGTCCTCCTCTCCTCCACCTCCTCAGGCCCTCTCCTCATCTCCTCCAGCTCTGCAGAAAGCCTCATTAGTGCCAAGGAGCTGCTGAGGTAGCACACGGCTGCCATTGTGGCCAATCCAAACATCAGGTCCTCTCCATCCGAGCCCCCCACTTCAGAACCCCCAACCAAATCCTATTTTCAGGCTCCGCAGCTGCCCTGCTCTGCCAGAGCACTTAGCCGTGTCATTCTATCCGGCTCTCCAGGGCTCTGAGGAAACAGGCCTGTTTTGTGCTTGGCAGTCTCTGATATGACTCCAGAAATGGAAATGAAGCCATGGATCTTCATTAGGAGAGGCAGGTGTCCACAGAGACCCAGCCCAGGTGAAGGAGTGGGGAGGGGGCTGCAAGGCGAGCGAGGACGATGCTAGGAAGAGGGAGATTTGGATTGGTGGGTGGGCGGGGTGGGGGTTTCGATTCTTAAAACGTGACCCAATGATGGGCTGCCGTTATCCCCCATACACACACGCATGCACATACACACTTTTTCCCCCTTTTTTTTTTGCCACTGCCTCCCCCCACGTACCACCCCACCCCTCCAACCCCAGCACTTAATTGCCCATGTAATGAGCTGCAGTGAATGGGATTACTTGTGTGGAGGCACTTGAGGACCCTGTGCATTGGGGGCACCTCCTGCAGGCCCTCATCTCCAGGGAATACATTTAGGATGATGTTTTCTATGAAGCGCAAGGGGCAAAAACCTCAGCTCTCCTTGTTGCATCTGTTCTAGCTGCATTAGGCCCTCCACAGCCTTCCCCTTCATCCCCCACCCTCTCATCCCCCTCAGAGCCTTTGTTTCCTTAATTATTCATTACAGAGAGGTGGCCTTCGCTTTGAAACCTGTGGACGTGGATGAGGCTTGGCGCTGACCCACGATGCACCAGAGCATCCTGGAGCCTGAAACGTGTCTTTGTGACAGGACACCTGTTATTCCTCCATCCTTGATCAAATTCACCCTGTCGCCTCCGACCACATATTAACAAATCAGCGGACAAGACAATGCTCGCGTCTCCTTGTGTATCTTCATGTAATATGTTTGGCATTAAGACTATGACCATATGCGCCTGCTATCTAATTGATATGTGGCAAGACGCTTTACAATCATTATGATGCACTGAGCATGATTTTTGGTGTTAATTATCAATTGAATTATGTGCATAATGCAAACTAAACTAACTGAGGCAACAGCAGCTGGTTGATCAATATCATGCAAATCAGGGACATGCTCAGAAAGCATCTGCTTTGTGAGCTATGCAAATGTTTATCTGCTCCTTGCGGGTATAACAAACTGTATTTTCCTGCCAGTGTGTGTGTGTACGTTAAGTGTGAAGGAGCGCGCTCGGTGGTGCCCAGGGTCGCTTCTCTTCTCACGCTGTTTTTGGTAAAATATTAGCCCCCGCAGCCCCGTGAAGGGCGGCTGACAAATAGAGAGCTGTTGTCCCCCTTCTCTCACAGGGCTGAGGGTTAATGATCCCAGTTTCGGGGGGTTAAAGCCTGCCAGTAGGCCTTTCTCTTGCACCCCAACAGATGTTGCTGGGACTTTAATGTGGTTATCAAATCGGAGTGCCCTCTGAGCCCCGGGAGCTCATTGTGTGCCGGTACATTCCAGGGCTTCGCCGTGGTGACAAGGCATCCCGGGGGCCAAGCTGGCCTCCCGCTGAGTCTTCCAGCAGCCCCTCAGAGCTGACAGCTAGGGCTGCCCCCCTCCCCACACCACCTCCACCAGCCGCTCTCTGCTGCTGATCCTGTCCCCTCTGTGTCATAAAGTCATCGTCCATCTCCCCTCGATCCCACAGTGGCCCTCTCAGTCACAGCGTTCTCACAAACACACCCTCTCACTCACCCACTCTCACTAGCCCACTCACAGCTTTGCCTCGCACACGTCCAGCCCACTCTGATTGCAGGCATACGCAACCTTTTCTATACTAGAAAATTAGCAAATACATTTCATTACAAGATTAGAGTTTTGGGTGGCAAGTGCGTGCATTTTGAAGCACACTTTTATGTATCATTAGGTGAAGTAATGATTCTCTCCCTTAAACCCTTTAGCCACCTGTGAACGGCTCAGTATTTACACTGATCAGCCATAACATTATGCCCACTGCATGTTCACTATAGATTACAATAGAGCAACCCTGCAATGAATTCTCCCTTCTGGAGCAGTTTGATGTTAAATCTTTATTGAATGTGTCTTTAGAGAAGCGTTGACATATTTCAATATACTTATAACTGTCTCTACTATTTGGGCACCTTTATGCATATAAGTGGGATGACCAAGACATTAGGGACACTTCTAAGTATAACCCAATACCGTTAAACAGCATCACAAATTCCAGTCCCAATAACAATTGTTAAAATATTTCAATACGCCTCTCAAACAGTGATAAATAAAAAAGTCAACATAAAACTCCTCATTAAGGGAGAATTTATTGCAGGGCTGTTGCATTATATTCTACTGCAAACATGCAGTGGTCATAATGTTATGGCGGATCGGTGGATAACTGCATTCTGTGCTGATGAAGTTTGTTGAAAGCAACAATTTCGATTCTACATCATGGTGGAGATCCTAAAGTTTCCTAAACCTAAAGCTTGTAAAATAAAGGGTGGCATTCATTTTGTTATTTAACTCAGTGAAAAAAACATGAAGTCTTGATGAAGAGCTGGGACAAGTTGATGCAGATTATCGAGCTCAGAATACTGTTTAAAGGTTCTTGAAAGCCTAAAAGACACTTAAGAGTAAGACACAGGGAATGCTTTGGGTTTAAAGGAGAAGAATGAGTGATACGGCTTATAGTTACGGGTTTACAGAGGCACTTGATCCTATCTGTTTCCATTATTTTGCATAATCGTGCAAACATTTATACAACACCCACGCGATGGGAAACGGTGTCGGCTCATTTAAAATAGCCAACAATGTCACAATATCTCCCGGATGAATAGGTCACGGTCTTGGAGGTGATGCTGGAGTCCTGAGGTCAAACCTGGCAGCTCTCCACATGTACAGCATCAATGCCAGCAGCTGTGGGATTGTTTGTACACAGATGCAGGGCTGCTTGATGATAATTGCCTCGCAGCTGCACTCCGAGGCTGGAACTGGGTGGGTTTTTTTTCTTCTTCTTCTTTTTCCCCCCTTGGTAGCTCATATTGTGAGTGAAGCGTTACGAGCAGGAATGTGGGAAACGTCGTAATTTAAGTATTCTGTAACTCAATTAAGGACACACACACACAGGGTCTAACACCCCCCCCTCCTTGCCGCTATCCTACACCTATCTCCCAGAGTCTGTCTATATCAAAGCATTTGGCCTCTGCAGCCGCTCTTGCCTCTGGCCCTGGGGCATTTAGTGTTTAACCAATGTCATGACTGTGTGAACTGAGAAAGAGGGATTTGTTTCGTGGAAATGTGAAGGTAGCGGCGGTATATGAGGTGGAGAGAGGACAGTGGAGTGGAATAAATGGGGAATTGCTGTTCCATGCAGGGCCGCGAACCCGGTTACCAGTCGGAGGTGAGACACTCATTATAGACATGAATCATTTTTCATTGGCTGTTATCAACTCACTGTGCGCAGAAGATGGATGGATGACAATTACAGTGCTGAAAACCTCACATACCCGTGTTGGCACCAATAGAGCACTCAACAAAAATCGTTTATCCTTTTTTCTGTTGTTGCTTTTTTCCCAAAATAGCTCCAAAATTTTTTTAGACGCTCTGCTGATTAAATTGTGAATTTTGTACCAAACAAAATTTAGAGCAACAAAATAAATGTGCTTAGTTCTTATTTCCCCATGCGCGCTGGAATTGACTGGAATACTGTGGCTGGATACTTTGAACAATGACAGGCAACAATCAAGGTGCTCAATTAACTGTATAACGATTAAGACATCAATTACCAAATTGATGGATGAGGCCAAATGATCCGATTCATTTTCTCCATCCAGCGTAAAAAAAAAGCTGTGTGCCGTAATATGAGGAAAATTTGTTGATTAATGGTTTGGATGTGCTGAAAGCCCTCCGCTATAATAATTTTTGCAAATTTGTGTGATTAAGACAAAAAAAAAAAACCCTCCATTAACACTTATTTTAAACACTTATATCAGAATATGCAGAAATTGAGGTATGAGGTCTGTATAACATAACCTCGGGATAGAGGCTGAAAACTGCTAAATGTATTTTTCTTTTTTAAAAGTATTTCCATTTATATTTTTCTTTTGATTTTCTAGCTCTTTATTTTGTAATGAATTGTGTGTAAAAGAGATTAATGCATCAGATGAATGTATGTCTTTTCTCTTTTCCATTGATCCCGATGATGTTCCTCTGCCCCTCGAACAATAGCCAAAACAATGTTTGAAGAGCGCCTTGAGACCAGCTTGGACTAAGGCTTTAGTTTTTATTCTGTCCATGTTGTCAATGTGTAGAGGGATAATTGAAGCGATCCTTGACTATGGGATCTATTTATACAGAGCATAATTCCCTCTGTATTCAGGCATTATCATGGTGTCAGAACAAGCACAATGACACAATAAGGTCAATATAATGAAACTCCAAAACAATATGGTGTCGTTCGTATAATAAAAAGTGAGCCAGTGCTGACTGTCTGCTCTTGTAACAGTGGATCTTGAACCCTTCATAAAACGATCATCATTATATTGTAATGCATTTGGAGTCGAGGAGGAAAAGTGCATTTTTGTGGTACAATTTTAACAATAAACATACTTGTATGTATATATATTTTTTTCAAACAGCTGCTTTTAGGCTTGTTGGCCTCTAGTTTAAAAAATATAGAATATAACTTAAATGTGACTTTTAAATATAAATCTCCTCAGAAATTTTATTTTGACATGCTAGATGTATTAGAAAATGCAGTAGCACCGGCAAGAGTGTTTAATTCCAATCGCAATTCCAGGTCCTTAGAGCCTAATTTTATTTGTACCACAATGACTTCATTTCTTGATTTTCAATTTTCTGTTAAACTCAACAGCATCTGCAGCCAAAATTACATCAGTTATCCGCTTTTTCCCATTAGCAATTTGACAAATACTCCCTTTACAACAGCCCCATATCATTCTGCTTGACTTTCCCCTGGGCCTGAATTCAGTTATTGATTGCCTGTTCAGTTTCACTTGGAAAAGGTTGATAAAAGGAGGTTTTCACTTTCTCAATTCGATGTGACAGCTCCCTAACAAGAATAATGGAGAGTGCCCATTCACAGGCAAATCAAGCTAATCCAGCGTGCCCCTCCACTCTCAATGGAGAAGTCACAGTCCTTCCCGGCCCATTCCATCACAAGCCTCTCTTCAGAAACCTTCAAAGTTAGCCCAACTCCTCCAAGAGACAACATTGCTCTTTGTATGTGCCTCTCACTCACCATCAAATGGATAAATGGGTCGATAAATGTATACAGAGTCAGCGGGGAAACAAAACTGAGGCATATAATCAGTTTGTTTTATGTGTAATCTGATTTCACTGATTCCCACTCGTCACTCGGTTTCGTTGTGCGTTGTCAGACCTCCTGGTTTAAAACCCCCGTAGTGGTTCGAATTGACAAAGCTGATCTTGCAACCACGTGATGAAAAGGAAGGTGCAAGAAGCATTAAATTTGCATAATTTTGTAAAGGAGACAAAAGGATAATAAAGTGTTATTTGCCTAAAATATATATATATATATAGATCAGTGGTTATTGGATACGTTTGCAGCATCAGCATGTGAGGCATTAGTAAGAGGTTCCTCTCTCCTCCCCTGTTCTCCAGTGGAATGAGCTGCGGTTTCCCATCTAATCCTTTTTCTGGGCAGAAGCACAGGTGTATGAGTGACTGAGTGAGTCACCGTGAGTGAGTGAGCATGCGGAATGACTGAGCGTGTGTGTGTGCGAGAATTGTGCATGCATGCGTATGTGCGGAGGAAGGTATAACCCGGTGGTGAGTTGGGTGCTGATTCTAAGGTATGACTGAGAATTTAAATGAGGTTTCTATATGGCAGCTTGTCTTGCGCCTCACATAGTGAGTGATCCTCACTCGCATCGGGGGGAGTTGGAAAGCAGAAGAAGGAAATGTGACAGATTTTCAGTCACATGTATGTATGCTGTCCAAATCTGGTCCATTCATAGAGTCTTTTGATGTTGGTTAAAGTGCACAGGAGCAACAGAAAACCACACAAACAGAAACTGTCTAATAGCTTGTTGCGGCGCCTCTATTGACATTTTTAAAGAATTTTACAACTTGTCCTCTGTCTCGGGATCAATGGACAATTGAGGTCTCATTTGACTTTGTAAGACTTTGGTTAAAGCATTAAGTGCCACAGGTTCACTCCCTTTCTGCTTGTAGATGGGAGAAAAGGGAGATTAACATGATTTTGCTTTATCGACCACATACGGGCCTCAGAACCATAAAACACAACCCAAAGGCATCCCCGTCCTGCTCTGAATGTGCACTTGTTACTGCTCTCAATTCGGCTTTCAGCCCCCTCTAAAGAGACAAGGCCCAATCACAATATTGTCAAGGCACTGTTGGTTTTCTGGTTCAAATCCTTGTTCACGCTGTTTGCTGAGTACTCATCTGCTGTGACAGCCTTCAGACAAACAGTGAGTCCTGAAAGAGGTCTCCCACAACCAGATCTTTCCTGCTGGGCAGTGGCTAAAACGTTCCTTTCTCTCTCCATCAAGTGGAACCCAGGCTATTGAGTTGGCCCCTGGGATCCTTCCATTGAGGTGGGCTATGGGCCAGTGCTTTGCCCCTCCTTGCCCCAGGCCACCCTCATTCTCCCAGGACACCTGTACCCCCTAAAACTCCATCGTGGGAACCTCCTCGCCGCCTCTGCCACCTGAGCTGCTCGCTGTGCCAGCTGGGCACGGCTGACAACGCCATCGGGAGTCAAAGAACACCGGGACCAAAGCTAATCACAGCACGCTAGCTCGATTGAGCTCTTAGAACTTTCTTTTCTCTCCCTCTTTCTCTCTCTTTTTTTTTTTTTTTTTTTTTTAACTGGCAAACTGACGTTCTCATTGAAGTCAAAGAAGTGAAGGAATCTCAGTGGAAGTATGAATCAAACTTGTGTCAAGTTTGTGATATATTTGCGAGCCACTTAAAGATATTTGCATATGTAAAATAAATACGCTCAACAACAGCAAAAAAAAAAGAAAAACAAAAAATGCAATTCCAGCATCAGGCTGGGGTTTTCTCGGCCCTACACACAACCCCTCTCATGCGCCCCTACCCGCTAAATCTCCATGGCACACTGCAAAAAAATGGCATCAATTAATCAACATTCATGAACCGTTTACTTGAGCTCCCTTTTGTGTGCTGCAGGGCCTAATCCAGACAGAGACCAGGCTGTTCTGCAGCAGTGCAGACTGCGTCACTCCACCCTTTGTGGGAGAAACCCATCAACTGGTGTTTCAGGGAAATGTCTCCCCCCACTGAGAGCATAACCTTCCCCTTCTCTCGCCCTCTTCCTCTTGTGCCCTCTCAGTACTCAGGGCAGGAAGCTCCATCTCTTAGAGGAGGCCATCCATCTATCCTGCCTCTTCCAATCCAATTCACAGCCGCTCCACATGTATGAAGACATCTGTCCATATTTGATCAGATATTCCATTTTGCTGCAAATGATCCCACCCTCCAATCCCCACCCATGAAGGAGGCAGCTATTTAGATGTGCTGATACTTTCCTGCATAATAACCTGCCAATTCTTTGCCTTGCAGAAGAAGCAAGTTTAATTGGGCCGTGCATTTAGAGCTCTTCTACAATTACACAATTACAGCGGAGATGCATTTCTGCACATTGCGATGTTTGCCCCAATTTACTGCACTTTTCATACAGTTTAACTCTGGTTCCCTTTTCAGAGGATGCAAATTTGGCTCATTTGGCTTCAAATGAAGCATAATTGCTCATATTGAAATCTACACCTTTCTGCAAGAGGTTCCTGCCAGTTAGTTCTCATTAAACCTAAGGAGGACAAAAATTCCCAATTCCATTTCAACACAAATGCCATCTGTATCATCTTGTGTTAAAAGCAAGGAAATTGGAGACAAAATGGATGCTGAGTGCATGAATGAGAAACTTAAAAAAAATCAGTTTGTTCTAGTTTTCCCCCTGAAGCCTGTTTTCTAAATCTCTCACAATTAGTATGATTTTTTTTTAGAAGGACTGTTTTAGCAGAGGGAGATATTTAAAAAAAGTGGAAGGGACATCGTTGATTGAAATTAAAGCTATTTTCATTGTTTTCAAATACAGAATGTGTTTGCTGTGTGTAAACCTGAAAAAGCATTCAAATGAGTGCAGCCTAATTAGTTCGAAGGGCATGCACGGCCGGCCTCTCTGCATTCAATAAACAGAATGGCGTGTCAACCACGACATGTGATCACCATCAAAGTGTTTCCCACTCTTTCCTCTTCTTTTATATCACTGTCTCAAAAGTTATAGGGAAAAAACCCTCTTTTTCTAAAAGGCCCTCTGCTCCTGAAGTGGTGGCCTGAGCCCACTCCAAACAATGCCCTACAAGATACTGTTTAAATTCATATCCGCTCTTCCTTTCTTAGAGGGGGACAACATAACAATCCACTGACCCACTGATACACAATTAGAAGTGATGCGGCAGTTAAGGCTACAAGCAACTCTGTTTAACAGTCTGTCTTTGACCCTCCACCATTGAATAAATATAATGCCCCCAATGAGAGTAAGACACTGAGGTGGAGTGAAAAGGGAGCTGGGGAAGATTTTAAGCCACAGATAAGTAGTTAAAGACCTTTATAGAGTATAACACCATTATCCCTGCTGAATAAAAATAGGATTTAGTGTTTTTTCCACTTAATTTAAATCAAAAGAGTCCCCACCTTACATATTGCACTGGTAATGTAATGGAGAGAGACCCACAAAAAAGGCTTTGTGGCTCTGACACCTCCTATAGTAGGACTGTGTTGTCCTGCGAGCAAAGGGAGAGAAAGAGTTTTTCTTCCCTGCGTTGCTATCTACAAACACATTCTAATTGATGCTGCTGCATTCCTCCACTGGATGCATTCAGTGAATAACGAGCCTTGGACTGAATACCCATGAATTGGTCCCCACCAAGCAAAGCAGTAAAGCCTTTGGCCCCCTATCCCTCGGCCTCCCCACACCACCACCGTCGCAGCCGCTGCCGAGCTCCACCTCCCCTCCGAACCTTCCCCAAAGCTCTTCTCTAGCTTTACCGCCCATTAAAGCATGACCATTGTGCAGGGATGCAGTCCACAAAAGCTGTCAATCTCTCCGGGTCCTCCAAAGCTTGGACTCACACAGACTGGAGTGACAGACCCCCCTCCTCACCCAACCCCACATCTCCCTTCACCCCAAACCCACCCCTGTTCCCCTGAAAATCCTCTCCCTGAAAACTTCTCAGCTAACTATCCCCCACTACCCGTCTCTCTCTCTCTCTCTCTGTGTCTCTCTCTCTCCCTCTCTCTCTCTCCCTTGCACTCTCTCCCTCTCTCCAGCCCCAGTGCACAAAGCATCAATCTGTCTTCAGCCTCAGCACCCTTGGCCCTTTGTCCTATCTGCAGGTGCCTCTGAAAGCACCCACGGTCGCCCCAGCCTCTGCGCACGCCACGCCTAGTCCAGGGACAGGAACTGCTGACAAAGGCCCAGTGTGGGAATGAGGGATGCGTGGAGGGAGGGATGGGGGAGCGGGAGGGGGCTGCTCTAAGACAGATGGCTGGGGAAGTCTCCCAACTCCTCCACAGGGGCTGTCAGTTTAAATTCAGAACTACGAATGAGACACACGAGGGAAGAACCAGCAAAGGAATGCCCACCAAATTCAGCGGCTACTGTGCTACTGTTACTCAGGTCCAGATATCAGACAGCCCCTCCGATATTATCTATATATACACTAAAACATTAAAATTTGAAATTTTTGCAGAAATTTAGTGGGAAAAAAAGCACAGTATTATTTTTTGTTTTAATCAAACTTACCACCGAGGACGAGAAACAGAAAGAAAAGAATCACAACCAAAAACTAATATTCCTTTAAGTCTTTCTTTTGTACCTAAATAAAGTTTGAGTTTTCACGCAGACAAATTGTGAGACTGATTCCGTTTGACTTATTCTGACGCTGTTCTATTTAAATTTGTCGAGACACTTTTTTAAGTTTAATTCATCTTTTTTTTTGGCATGCATGAAAGTTTTTATGGTATATCTTATTAGGTGAACTGCACTCTTAAATCCTAAAATCTCATCAAATATTAGCAACTTTCAAATTCTTCCATTTCAGCCATTAAGCGCTCCAACTAGCTCTACTATTCCTAATAAATACATTTAAAAAATCCATCTGTCAAACTGAAATAGATTTTGGATGCTATGAACTTCACGGAAACCTTACTCGAGACAAATCTGAAGCTTCGCAGCTCTGCTCCGGTAATCTGTCTTCACTTCATGCAACAGGTTTGTGACTCTTCATTGATGTTACTGTGCTGCCACCGTGTGAACACACATTTAATTACAGCAACCAGTTGCTCCAAGCAGTCGTCCCCCAAAGGGCAGGGTTCTCTGTTGACCCTTGTATAAAGGCTCAGTGTGTATATGCTGTTTTAATGCACAATGCTTTGGTCTTTCAGGAACAGAATCAGCACAAAGAAGAAGAAAAAACACAACTACACAGCAACGTAGGAATTAAGTAACAAATGATTAATCATTAAAAACGTCAAACAGTGGAACTCTGCAGTCTAAAATTTGAGGTTGATTGCGTTCAGAAGATGCCTGACACTTGATTCCAGTTATGCCAATATTTGTGCATATTCATGAGAGACGTGTGCCGTAGTTACAAGATTTAATTGTGGGGGAGGGGTGCTTCAGTGGTCCAGCTTTATAGATTATTAAAATGAGATGGCTATTTCCTCTTAACTGTTAGGAAGTTGAACCAATTTAGCATACAGAGATGAGTGATGTGAGTTTGAAATTTGTCATTTGTGATAAAGCGTAATAGGATAGTGGGATATAATTGCTTATATTACAGTTCAGCTCACTGGCAATGTAAATTATCTCCATAGTCAAGGACAGACATGAGTGGATTGATGGCACAATAACTGCAGTTAGCTCTATACAAGAAGCCAAGTCAGTTTTTTTAACACAGTTTTTGATATTAAGCCAAATTCCAAGAAGCGAAGTCAGTTTTTTTTTTTATCACAGTTTTTGATATTAAGCCAAATTCCAATAGGTACCTCTTGTGTGAGTCAACGAACATTTTATGCTATTTCCCCTTTTCAATGGCAGAATAGTCTGAATCAATGTTGCAGGCGGAGAACATGTGCTTGGTCTCTTCCGCTATTTTCTAAATAAGTAAACGATTAACGACAAATACTGGAAAGCACGAAGCCAGACTGGAGTATTTACCACTGCTGTAAATAAACTATCTGAATATTATCTAATTGATTTTAATTCATAGTTAGAACACATAATTAATTACTAATAACAACAATACATATTATTTGTAAGCGCCTTTACAGGTGTTTGTGAATTGTGTCTGTCTAGACAGAGACGTAGTTTAATAAGATGGGTTTTGAACTGGGTTTTGAAAGTTTGGATATCAGTACAGTCTCTGCTGGGTTTGGAGAGTGCGTTCCAGACGGAGGGGGCAGAGATGGAAGAAGGTCTGTCCCCTTGTCCCCTTGGAATTTCATAATTTTCAATTCTTAACACTTAAGAAAAAGAAAAATGGAACTCAACATTTCTTAATTTGGCCACATGGGGGAGATAAAGTCCTATTTACAGCTCTATGTGTTGAACAGCCTTGGTGTCATGTGACAGGTACTTCCTCTTTATTCAGCCTGTACTTTTGCTCTGACTGGTCCATTACTTTTTGTTGCTTTTAAAGCTCTTATAAGGTTTTGACATTATTAAAATATGTTTAGCCATTAATCTGATGCAAATGAACATGACTATTTACTGACCATACAGTCATAAAGTCTCTAAAGCAGGCAGGAAATGGTCTTGTATGTAGTCAGGAGTACTATCGGATAACATACACCAATGAAATCACATTTTTTCTTATTTGCAAACTTTATATTGGTATGTTGTCATTTTGAGCAAACTATCAAAATATGAGTAAAAAGATTGAGTGTTGCGATATACATCTGTAAACCCGAACATTCAAAGTAATTAAATGGATTAAGAAGTGTATACCCATTTTTTGATCGAATTGAACTATTTGTATATTGAATAAGCATAACTTAAAAACATGACTCAAGAACAACTTCATCAAATTAAGTAATTACATATAAGAATGGTAAAGTCCTATTACTTCTATTGTTTCAAATAGGTAGGATTTAATAATAAACTTATTTGTAGAGCACATGCTAAGATACAAAAAAATCTCAAAGCGCTTAACCAAGTGAGTAAACTCGATCATAACTAATGAATTGCAATCATAGTAAAAGAACACCAGCAAAATGCCCCCTCCATGGACCATCATCTTATCATGCTGAAGGAGATTGAGTGTCTTAATGATCCCAGGAGCTATGTTGTCGGGGGCAACTACCAGGGGCGGTTGCCCCCAAAAACATCAGAGGACCAGTGTTTCCTGCCCAGAGGGTTACCGGGGCCCCACCCTGGAGCCAGGCCAGTGGAAGGGGCCTGTCGGCACGCGCCTAGTGGCCAGGCCTTTGCCCATGGGGTCTGGTCAGGTCCAGCCCTTGGCAAAGACATGGGTCCGTCCACCTGCAGGAGGAACCGTATGGGTCTGGTGCAATGTGGATCCGACGGCAGGCCACTGCTGCCCCTGCGACCCGGACCCAGATAAACGGAAGAAGACGAGACAAGATGAGGTCTTAAATGCATTAGACATTCGTGGAAGTGTATTTATTATCTTATCATTTTAATGTAGCCTATCTATATTTTAATTTTCCCTTAAGTGTTGAGAAGCTGCTGCGATCAATTTTTATTCCGAGTTAATCTCTGATTTACACTCCAAAGCAGAAGGCGGCACTAATGTGCACTGATTGCTTACCGCTCTTTGGAAAAAACAGAAGAAGAAAAGTTTGAGCACAAGCAGCGGGAAGCAGCACCAAAGAGAGGCAGCAATGACTTGAGGACTGCAGAAAGTTGGACCTGCGCCGCAGCAGCCAGTATCAC
This sequence comes from Dactylopterus volitans, assembly GCA_901007715.1. Lineage (NCBI taxonomy): Eukaryota > Metazoa > Chordata > Actinopteri > Syngnathiformes > Dactylopteridae > Dactylopterus > Dactylopterus volitans. Next base: position 42,480 of record CAAKHG010033029.1, read on the forward strand.
TTGGCATACTGTCCAGTGATGCTAGCTGTGAATGTATACTAACATTTAGCTGTATTTTAGGTGCGTGTCGAAAAGAACAGCAGAAATTACGGGTCCGTGTTTTTTATGTGCTTTGCTGCTCTCCCTGAAGGAAATGTTGTGCAAGCAGGGCTGGCATGTGTTCAGCTGTCTGTTGCCAACGTCCAGGCGGCATCCTGACTAGACAAACCACCTCAACTGACTCCTCCCGACGCGACGCAGTAGCGGCTCTACTCTGAGCTCCTCCCGAATGTCCAAACTCCTCACTCCATCTCTAAGGCTGACCCTACAAAGGAAACTCATTTCCGTCGCTTGTATTTGTGATCTCATTCTTTCCGTCACTATTCAGAGCTCATGACCACAGGTGAGGGTCGGAACAAAGATTGCCAGATAAACAAAGCTTCGTGTTTCGGCTTGGCTCCGTCTTCAACACAACAGACCGGATTAATGCACACATCACTGCAGATGACGCCTCTATCTTACTGTCAATCTCTCGCTCCATTCCTCCCTCACTTCTGAACAAGACCCCGAGACACATATATTCCTCCACTTTGAGCAGCAAGGCAATCCTCCCTTTTCCGGTTGAGAACCAGTGGTGCTGATCCGCATCCCTGCCAAGTCACACTCGCCTGCAAACTGCTCTGGTGATAGCCGTAGGTCATTACTCGAAGCCAGCAGAACCACATTTTCCGCACAAAGCAGAGATGCGATCCTGAGACCACCAATCAGAATCTTCTCCGACATCTTACCCATACTTAGAAATTCTGTCCATAAACTTATGAACAGAACTGGTGACAAAGGAACAGCCCTTTTGGAGTCCAACCCTCACCTTGAACTTACTGCCGGACATGCAGACCAAGCTCTGACTCCAGCAGTACAAGCAGACTGACTCCGACAGTACAAGGACTTGATGGCCGGTAGTAACGAGCCATCCACTAAATGCTCTCAGAGCACCCCCCCCACAGGACACTTCAAGGGACACGGTCATAAGCCTTCTCCAGTACCACAAAGCACATTTGGACTGGTTGGACAAACTACCATGACCCCTCCAGCAACCGTACAAGTGTGTAGAGCTGGTCCACTGTTCCAAGGCCAGAACAAAAACCACATTGCTCCTCCTGCACCCCAGGTTCGACAATCGGACGGACTCTCCTCTTCAGTACCCCTAGAGGAGACTTTACCAGGGAGGCTCAGTGGTGTGATCTCTCTGTAGTTGGAACACACCCTCTAGTCCCCCTTCTTGAAGATGGAAACCACCACCCCAGTCTGCCACTCCAAAAGCACTGCCTACAGTGTCCATGCAATGTTGCAGTGGCGTGTCAGCCAAGACAGCCCAACAACATACAAAGCTTTAAGGAACTCACGACAGACCCCATCCACCCCTGGGGGGCTGCCACGGCGCAGTTGTTTTACTGCGTCAGCGACCTCAGCCTCAGTGATGGGAGAGTCCAAATCCATTTCTCATCTTAATGGAGTGCATGCTGGTGGGATTAAGGAGATCACCAAAATATTCCTTCAACAGTTGAAATCAACAGCCCCCCATCCCGACTGTAAACTGTGTCAGTGGGGTGCTGTTTCCCCTTCCTGAGCCACCGAAAGGTTTTCCAGAACCTCTTTGGGCCTGCCTAAAAGTCGTTCTCTCAATGTCTTCGCCCAAATTTCCCCACATCTGGGTTTTTGCCTCCCTGGCTGCCATACATCGCTTGACCTGCCAGTAACTGTCAGCTGCCTCAGGAGTCCCACTGGACAGCCACACCCTGCAGAACGCCTTCTTCAGCTTGACGGTATCCCTCACCTCCGGTGTCCACCAGCAGGTTCTGGGATTGCCGCCACAACTAGTCCCAGCCACACTGCGACCACAGCTCTGGACAGCTGCTTCGCCATTGGCAGCCCAGAACATTGACCACTCAGACTCAATGTTTTCTACTATCCACAGAACACAGTCAAAGCTCTGTGGGAGGTGGGAGTTGAAAATCATCCAGACGGAGACTTCGGTCCTTATGTTCGAACATGATGTTAGTTATGGACAAACCATGGCTAGCACAGAAGTCCAATAACTGAACACCACTTAATTTCACCTCAGGAAGTCCGTTCCTGCCAATCAGACCTTTCCAGGTCTCGCTGTTATTGACCATGTGAGCGTTCAAGTCTCCCAGTAAGACAATGGAGTCCCTAGTAGAGACACGTTCCAGTACCCATCCCAGGCACTCCAAAAGGGTGGGTAATTGGAACTGCTCGGTGCATAAGCAAAGACAAGAGTCAGCACCCGTTCTCCGACCCGAAGGCACAAGGAAGCTCACTTTCGTCCACTAGTGTGAACATGCAGGCTGAGAGCCAGGGGACTAGGAGGAGACCCACACCTGCCCTTAGCCTCTCACCTGGGACAACTCCAGCATAGATGAAGGTCCAACCCCTCTCAATTAGTTTGGTTCCAGAATACAGACTGCACATTGAGGTGAGGCCGACTATATCTAGTCCGAAATGCTCAGCCTCCCGCACTAACTCAGACTCCTTCCCCACCATGACATTCCATGTCCCCATAACCAGTGCCTGATCCACATTGCACCAGACCCATACAGTTACTCCTGCGAGTGGTGGGCCTACTGGAGGATGGACCCACGTCTCTGCTTAGGGCTGGTCCCAACTGAACTCCATAGGCGAATGCCCGGCCACCAGGCATTCGCTGATGGGCTCCTTCCCAAGACCTGGTTGCAGGGTGGGGACCCGGTAACTCTCCGGGCAGGGCACACTGGTCCTTGGGTCCTATATTTTTCATGTGTGTCTTCATGCACCATTCTTTGTCTTCATGGGAGACCCTAACAGAGGCAGCACGCATGACAGCATAGCCCCTCATTAGGAGGATCATTAGGACACTCACCCCTCAACCATAATAAGGTGACGGCCCATGGAGGGGTGCTTTTCTTTACAATGATGTTAAATTTGCTTGATGGCTTTAGTAGCTTGACTGGTTATGCATTCCCACTTAGGGGATTGAATGAAAAGATCTTTAAGCAGGAAAAATTATAAATGGAAGTATTTATAATCTGACACTGTTTGGATGTTATACAATTATTCAACGGTTTATGCCTTTGTATCTTTCTTCCAGTTTCAAGAAGTTAAGACAAAGTTTAGGAAGACAACTGGGGATACGGTGATTAAGATACCAGGTAATCCATTTTGTATGTGAATTCTCTGACCAACCACCTCTCTCTTGTTTTTTTCTCAGACAACATTTAGGCAGGTTATTGAAATGTGGCAACCCTAAATCATATGCACTTCCACACACACACGTATCATCATTTATTCTACTCTGCTGTTTGATCAAACAAATTTATTTAGCAGTAGTCAATTCAGCAATTCATGAATGTCTTCATTTCATAAATACCATCTTCCTAACTGATATTTAACCTTTGGCACTTTACAAATCATATTTTACTTAACTTTGTACTTGCTTGCAAAAATGAAAGATGATTGATCTAAAAGTGAGTCCATGTTGACACTGCCATTATAAAACGCCTTGAAACACCAATTTGATTTTGAGTGACAGAGGAACAACAAAGTAATCAACATACAGTCTTCAGTTTTTCTCAATTTTTTTTTACCAGAGCAGGCTGGAGTGCTTCTATTTGATTTTTTGTGGCACAGAGGGGCACACACAAACACACACACGCTTAGACTAGCCACTGCACTCAATGTGAAAAAAGTATACTGTCTTCCATTATGTTCTTGTTTTGTTTTTATTAAGTTTGTTATATCTGTTTATATTTTGTTTAAAAAAAATCAATAAAAAATAACAGAAATGAGACTCTATGGTCGCTGCGATTTAATAATCTTAACATCTCTCTGATTCAACTGAGAGCAGTCACATAGTCTGCAAGCACCAGAAAATTTCTCCTCTCTTCCTACTGCAAAGCAGCAGCGGGCTGAGAGCCCCAAACTACTCACCAAACATTGTATTTCAGTGACAGCTGAATTTCAACAAAATATAAGTTATAGGCTATGTGCTTTTCAACCATTTAAGTCATTCCGAAATAAATGCAGACTGTATTTATTTCAGAATGATCTTTAATTCATTCATTTTAATTAAGCTTTTTTGACCCCCCCATAATAATAGATTAATTCAACACACAGCTGCTCACCTCCTTCCTCAGTTGTGGGTACTGGGGCTGGTTCAGGGGTAGGTGCGGGTACTGGGGCTGGTTCAGGGGTGGGTGCGGGTACTGGGGCTGGTTCAGGGGTGGGTGCGGGTACTGGGGTACTGGGACTGGTTCAGGAGTAGGCGGCTCAGAGGGTTTTCAGACAGGTGCTGCTGCACTTGACTTATCTGTTCAAACATGTATCATTTTGACAAAAGGAAGGCGTCAACTGATTAAATATGTGCAGCTTGCTAAACCTGAACGGTGAAATGTGGAAGAAAAAAAATCCAGTTTTCTTCAAACATTTGAGCTAATATGGGGAGAAAAGTGAGCTAGCTTAAAACCCGCACAGTTTAAGCTAGAGTAGAAACAACGGCGGGCTACTGTTCGAGAACTTTCCACCACATGAACCAAACCCACCTTGTTTCTGGAAAAACTGGGTGACATACTGTCGACCTTTCGCTTCTCTCTTTTCTTTTCTTTTCTTTTCTTTTACGTTGACCCGAATTTCGCGGCCTTTTTCCGTCTCTGTCGCCTGAAGTGCCGCGCAGCAGTTCGGTTGATTCAGTAGGTGGACTGAACCACTTTACTTAAAAAGAGAGGGGGTGGCGGGGGGGTTGAAAATGTTTCCAAAACAAATAAACGCAGTGTTACCAGTGCATTGTAAATAATATATATTTGTGATTATAAGCTAAAAAGTTAGTGTATTATTATTTTTGTCAGGATTATAATTTTATAAAGGCCCGGTCAAAGATGGGCACCTAGAACCCCCCCCCCCCCTTTCCCCCCCCCCCGGCGGC
>CAAKHG010033029.1:59483-74525 GCA_901007715.1 Dactylopterus volitans
CCCATGCCCCCCCGCCCCTCCCACATCACTGCGCATTGGATTTGCTGCATTATCAATTCCCTAAATCTTTAAATGTGTTTTTAAAATTGCATCAAGATCATGCTGACTGCTCGCAGCACCTGCTTGAAACATATTAAAGGCTTTTTCTGTCTGTCTGATGAGATACAACAGTCCCTAAACAGAGTGGTCGCTCTTCTTGTGCCATTAAGGCCACTAATCATACCAGGCACACCAGGCTTTTAGATTTATCAGGCCAGTTTGATTAGGAGATGCGTATTGATTATTGCTGCGCCAGTTCGCCGCCATTAGTCTTGCTCAGCTAGCTGGCTGGCGAGCAGAATTGCTTAGTCTTAATTTCTTCCTTCCTCTCTTTAGTCTCGTCGCCTTGCGTTTGTGGCAACCCAGCTGGTGGAGCTCACCTGAACCACGCAGGAGGATATTAAAAGCATGTTAACTCCACGGAGGGAGGCAGCACAGAGGGCTAAGTGTCCGACTGTGGAATACTGGGATGATGAAGCATAGTCTGGAGGGAGGGAGGGGGGGAGTCTGGAATGCCCTGGGTTACTCAAACCCTGGAAGCTGGAGTGAAATCAGGGGGGTGGACCTGTAGCCTCTTAGTGCTTCTTCATCCCTCTCTCCTCTGCGCTCGCCTAATGGACACACTCCTTCATGGTGTGTGATTAACACTGGAGTGGGCGGATCTAGTTTGGATTCAAGGGGACCGGGGATGGCTTTTTGTGGCAGTCTTCCTTTTTACTTCAGTTCCTTTTTAAAAGCAAGGTTGAATTCTCAGTTTGTACACCTAAATAATTCAGGTTGCTTCATTTATTTTGAATTCTCCCCACATTGCTCCTCCCCTCCCTGGCCCCCACGTATCCTCACCAGGGCTAGCGGCACTCCAAATGCATCCTCGTCATCCATATATGTATAAAGGCTCATCCAGAGATTTTCTGTGCCATGTTCCAGCTCCAGCATCACCCAGAGAACATTCGCAGTGAGATGTGAAGAGAATGCTGAAATATGTGTGTGTGTGTGTGTGTGTGTGTGTATGTGTCGCACTCTGTCTGAGCACAGCGGCAGGAGGGGAGTGAGAGAGAGAGCGAGAGTGAGAGAGGCATCTGCATCTGTGATGTTTTTCGTCATATCCCAGTTTTTCATTGTCACCTGAAATGACAGGGCGCTCGCCGACGAGGAGAAGTGGAGCAGCAAAAAGTCCATGTGAGGATTTAATGAGCGATGGCATACGAACATGCCTCCTCCCACGCACACACAGATGAGCGCCTAGGTTAAGCAACAGCCTACAGTGATTATCTCTACCGCAAACTCCCAGCGAGGCAGGCGGCAGTGCTCAGTCACAGGGAGAAACATGAGCCTCTTTAATGTGGTCATGGTTCAGCGAGGGGAAATGCTTGGTGAGAAATCCCAGACCTAAATGAGCCATGCCCTCCGTACAGGGGAAGGAAGGAGACACATTGATTTTTGTCATTAGTCTCATTGCGTTCCTATGCTGTGTCTAAGGATAATTAATTAAATGGCAATTACAGCCAGTGTAACCTGCTACATTATTAAAGATAATGTCATCAGCAGGGCTGTAGCTGATGTGGAGATTGTCGAAGCTATTCAGCATGAGGATGTGCGGCAAGTGCGATTTTTGTCAGTGTCGCATGGCATTCTGCCAGGCGTTTGGAGGGGTGGGCGCCTGTTTAGCCAAGTCACATCCCGCACATTACATGGGAAAAGAAAGTAGGTGGATCGGGATCCTTCATCTACGCCGCTGAATATGGCAATTTGTCACACACCAACCTAGCAGAGAGTAGGTGCACTTAGCCGGAAAAACCATACTCCATTTATGGCCACACTACTTTAAATTCTCTTAAATTATAGATTAAAGTGTGACTGGCCTGCAGCTTGAAATGTGCTCACCTTTCCTGATCTTAAAACACTGAATATAGAGATTTTTTTTTCTTTCTCCAGGAGTACCTGACAACATAATTCACTTTCGACGGTGTCTGCGATACCCAGTGAAACCTAAATTGTCTGAAGAATGGGAGACGCGGGGACAGAGTTCAAGCCGGAATAACATATAATCTTAAAGCGAAATCCGACCGTCAGGCCTCAGTAAATGCCTGCTTTGAGTCCATAAACAAGTTAAAAGATAACTTGCCTCTAGTGAATATAAAACTTTTTTTCCACTCTCCAGTTTGCTTAGTGAAGTTTAAGGCTACATTCTTGTCCTGGACTGTGTTCTTGTCTATCATTTAGTATAAGCCTCTTTTTGGGGAACAGATACAGAAACGGGACAGACTTATATCAGCGTCGTGTGGGTTTCTTACACATTTCCTGTCTCTTAACAATTTTTTTCTGTGTGTGTGTGTTTTACAAGTTGAATCTTTTTTTTCTCATCCTCTCTGGCGGCAAACATTGACATTGCATTCAAGGGGTTCCACCAAAGGGTCGCATCGTTTCACAGAGCTGAGGCGGCAGAATTTACATTTTTTTTTCAGCTGAGCTCCTATCGCCACCTGTTAATGCAGACACTTCAAAAGTTTCCCGGCACATCAAAAAGCGTTGCAGAAAATGCCGAGCACATTGTCTCTGGCTTTTTCAGGCTACCAAATTATTGAGGAAGCGGCTCCCACTGCGATGTCTAGATGAGTTTCCCCCTCCTCCCCATTGTCGAGGGACACAGTGTAATGTAGGCCAGTGCCAGCCCATGATACAGTACTCTCTGTGTCTTGTACAGCTGCAGGAATACTAGTAGAACAATGTGCCTTTGCCTATCCACAACAGCTCCTTAGGATCAGCCCTCAGTTCAAGTTGGACTATCATTATTCTGTGAGGCTATTCATCATTGTGTGTACGCAGCGAACAGAGGGCAGTGGTCTCTGAAATGTGCTTTTCATGCTGTGCCATTGGCCAAGTGTTGGTGAATCCATAATGGAGGTAACTCCTGTTTCACTATGGGGTAATGACTTTGCTTTTCTCTGATTTTGCTTTTCCGTGCAATAGGAATTCTTTAGTAAAAATGTATATGGATTATCATAGAGATGGTCTTGTAAACTAAATTCAATTGATTCTCCTCCGAATGGCGCCCAGGCCTGCTCAGCTGTCCCAACTGCTATTTCACGCTGTGACAACGTACATGGAAAATTCTATCAGGAGGGGATTTTGGCGACAATATTTTTTTTTGCGATGTTGACGGTATCCGTGACAAATCTTTTCTCACCCCTGTCGGTTTCGGTCGAACTGTCAACTGTTTCTCACCTGGCCGTTACTTGGTAAACGGTGTCACTGTGCTATGTGTGAAAAGCCGTGTGAAATATACAGAGCAAGGGCTTCTGTGATGAGAATAATTTCCACTTCAATTTAATGCCTTTCTTACTGTATAACAAAAGGTCTCTGTGCTGAAATTAGACGAATCAATGAGAAAGGAGCTGTTTTAAGAACTTGTTTGTCACGCAGGAAACACAACAAAGGCGCGAGCAAGTTTTTAAAGTCCCCGTGGTCGCCCTCGCTTAATTCAGGTGTCATGTTAACGTGCCTTTGTGCTATATTAACCTCAAAAGATAATGCAGCCTCTGAAAATTGAGCCAATGCAGCGATCGCTTGGATGTGTAATCAAAACCGAGAGCTACAATTAGCGAGAAAGACTGAGCATGCTGGGAGACGGCGAGCAAGTGGGCTGACAAGCGGGAGAGAGAATGGATGAGAAGCAGCTGCCAGATAGAGCACTGCGGGGACTAAAAGCATTGACTCGACGTGTGCATCTTTTCTCCTTGATTTCAAACATTCATCACTCACCAGCCTGTCATAGGCCGAATTGTGTAGTTGCAGTTTCCCTTATGCTCTTTTTTTTTGTCGTTGTCATCAGCATTTTTTTTTTTTTTTACTAGATTTAAGGTGCTCTGGAATTTATATATTCCATTACTCTCACAGTACCGATCTGTTGTAGGGCATAGATTTACTTGAATGTAAAAGACCCTCTCTTGGAGATTCCCTCTCCGTCTCCTATGTGGTGAGAGAGAAAGAGGGAGAGAGGAAAAAAAAAACAGGTGATGACAATGTATCACATTAAACAGCAGATATGGTTGACGTGTGATCAATCCATTTACACTTAGAGCACTGCCATAAAAGCTAATAGGATAGATAAGATGCAGTTATTGCAGATATAGCACACACACACACATACAGGGCCCACTTATTTCCTGTTCCTCCTTGTGCGGGTACAACTGTCGGCAACTGAACCGTATGCAGCTCATTTTCGTCCCGAGTATTACATGAAATGGAATCCAAGGTCAAACGGGAACATGGAGTTTACAACTAATCTGGCTTTCTCGCGACGCTATTAGACCTCGTGCAGGACATAAAGAAGCACAAGAGCAGGTCCCCCGTGCGCTCTCGTCTTTCCACAGCTCCCTCACTCATTAAACGTGTTTAAGTAGATTTTGTGGATTTATTATTATTATTTTTTAAGGCTTAATGGCATAGCTCTGCGTTCCGTAGACGGCAGCTGGAGTTTTTGTAAATCTCTTCAAGTTGCAAAAACACAAGTTGAGACTGGGCTTAACGTTGCTAGATTTTCTTCAAGTACAGCATTGATTTCTGATTGACCACAAAATGTACTTGTGTCAGGGTAGATGATACAGCCGTCACTAGCCCGGTGTCACACTGACTCTGTCCTTTGTGTTGCACGGAGACTCGTGTCAAACCAGCTTGCCTGACACAAAGCACGTGTCGTCTAGAGACTCGGCGCATGCTGTCTCTTGGCCCCGCTTCGGTTAATGGCAAGCTTAGCAACTAAAGGTGCAGGCATCGGAACACACTTTGCTGCAGCCCTGAGAGCCAGCACCACTTATGTCAGACTCCCAGGCCATAAATGGCAGCATGTTTATGTCTGAAGTATGTATGGAAAAGCACTTTGTCCTAGGAAGGTAGATTTCTGTTTTATTTTTGGGTGACTCACATGTGGCCGAGAGGAGGTGAGACTTTAAGGGACTCCACTAATTTCGAGATGTGGCACGTGCTAGGACGCTTTGGATAATAAAAGCAGTAAATCGAATAGTCTTTGACTTGGTCCCTCTGTATTATAGTCTCTTTGAGGTCAATTAATCAATTTGTTAATTAACATAAGATGTATGTGTAGTAGTGTGATAACAGATAAAGATAAATTGAATGGAATCCCAATTTGTCTTCAGCTTGTGCATACTAAGCTACATAAACCATTCAAAGATCAAAATGGCAGGCTTTTCAAGCATATTCTTGCATGTATCTTTTTGTTCCTGCCTTTTGTATTTTTTATTTTAGAACATTAGGCTTTTTTTAAATTGCTATTGAAATTGACTGCCATGCTTTGATGTCACCTAATTCTGCTAATTGAGTTTCTTCTACCTGTTTTCATTTCTAAAAAAGTATTCACCTCTTTTAAACTGTAGCTTCTTAGGGATATTTATGCCCCTTCTACCTTTTTCATTTTAGCATTAATTAAGCAGCTTTCAGCATCGCTTCCACGATCCAATTCGGCTGTCAGCATTCACAGGCTTTTCTGCAGTAAACACAGTTTCTAGTTGTAGTTGTGAGAGCTGAGCCAAGTTAAGTTTTTGTATATCCAGGTCAGTGAATATGTATTTTAGCTTTATGATGTCAATGCAGTCATGCCATCAAATTCTATGACCTCTAATATATTGTACATATACAGTGTGCTGCATATGATACACTATATGCACACCAGAAGGAACTGGACCGTTGCCATCCAATGAGAGCCCCTGTCACCGTCCAATGAAAACCCCTCATCTCCAAGTGTTGAGCTGACGTGTCCTTTCAAGTTTGGCCCGCAGTTGGTTGAAAAAAGTTGCCCGTCTGAATCATCATGTTTTGTAAAAATGACTTTGTGCAGTTCACTGAATTTCAAACACTTAGGTCTTCATAGACTTCATTACCACTATGCCCTTAGTGCTCGTAGTGAAGTTAACTCAGACTATGTTTGACAGGGCCGGTTGTCGGGTGGTTTGAATGATGTGCTCACCCACAGCCAGCTCACTCGCATTAGCAGTGTTGACAGGTACTCAAGCTGAGATGATGCACCATCGTCCCTGCTTTTCAGAGAAGAAGGCACTTTCATTGTTCATTAGATGTTGGTGAAACAGTAACACCAACTGATGCGGCCCATGGTCCCCCTGTACAACGAAAACCAGTGTGTTATTCCAAAAGTATTACGTCATATATTTGAAATACAAGTATTTGTACAAATGTCTGCAGTGTAATGCTATTCACACTCTGAAGTCACCAAAGTAACACCTCAGTAAAGGTTGCATTTTCAAAACTATGTTCTAATAGAACAGGGCTGTGAATTTTGCCTACTCGGTGTATCTGTGCCGCTAACAGCATGCAGGATTGTGACAAACTGGATAGTCACTGAATAGTGACATGGTGTGACAGTACGCAGTGTCATCAGACCAGAGTCATCATTGGGAGTTTGGCTGTGGCTGAATGCAGCCCTATGTTTGCCCGACTCTGCGGAGCACCCCCTCTCCCCAGCCCCTCACCTCGCCGTCCCAGCCTCTGCTCATTTCAAAACGTGTGCATGATTACGTTTAAAGTGCAATTTAATGTCAAGTTTCAGGCTCACTCAATCATCTAATGCACCATTTATTTCGTACAGGGCGATTACAATTCGGCTCAATTGAGCATTGGATGTTTGCATTATTGATCTCTATTCATCTTTTGTTGCTGATGCTTTCTCCATCAAGGAGGAACCCGCTCCTCTGTTTTGGCAGACTGGCACTTGACTCTTGGCCACTTTGCCTTCCTTGCTAACATCATTGGCATTGAGTTTTTTGACCTTTGACAACGTGGCAAAGATAATGCAATCAGCTCTATTTTCCTTGCATTAGCATTTCTTGTGTGGCCTTTAGCCCACTATTTTGGAGATGAGCATGACAATCACGTAACTGCTGAAGAGTAAAGTTTGCCCCGTAGTCTGGCCCTCATTGTATTTGACAGTGAAATGTACACTAAAACCGATAGCCACTTAAATTGGTCTTTTCTTAACTTTAGGACCCCAGGACATGCTCTATATAGCATTTGATTCTTATCATCCAAATGTCTGCGTATGCCCCAAAGTTTCTTTTAGAGTCATCACCACACTGGAGCAGCGTTTGTTTAGGTCGCCGTGCGACCTTGCAACCATATGCATTGGCACGGCTGGAGGGGTAATCAGTTTTGAAGAGATGGTGTTCAGCTGACTGGCACTTACCTATCGGAAGCGGTATTCAGTTCGTTGATGACATTTTCAGAGTACAGTGGGGAAGTATAACTGCCGGAAACAGTGTAATGTATGCAAACAAATGAACAATGGTAGTCTATGGGGACGTTCTTGGCCCATTGCTCCTTGTGGGGGCTGTATTTTTTGTTTGACGTAGAAAACCTGGATGTGCTCGAGTCCATAGGTCCTGAGCTGCTTCCTGCCCCTTGCCCTCTTTCCTGCCTTCTCTCCCTTCCTTGCCGTCAGTGTGGCGAGTGGGAAGGAGATGGTGAATTTGACAACCATACTGAGGTGCAAACATGGCTGCTCATGCATCACACGGCGTTATGTAAGCCTTTTGGCTCCCTTCTTTAGTCTGGATTAAGAAGAAGAGAAGATGGGAATTATTTCAAAATTAAGCAGTACAGTTTTTGGCCTTTGCTTTTGTGTTATTTTGCTATTAATTAGAAGCAAATGATTTTATGAACTAGAGTTATGTAGCCCATGCTTTGGTCCTCGCATGCATAAATCCAAGTTCCTAAGTATTGGGTTATTCTTTGATGAAACCTTTTGTCAAAAACGGACTTCTGGCAGCTGTCCCAGTTCTTGTAATAGCAATTTTTTTCAGAATCCCCAATATTGTCGTGTCGCTTATCAGAATAGGTGTGGTAGACTTAACAGATGCATACTGGAGATTCTCTTCGAACCTGCAGGTCTTTCCTTCCTCTTCTTTATGGGGGTCATCATTTACACGTTTGTTCTCGAGCCGTATCTAAGCAGAGCTCCTGTAAAGCAAGGTTCCGATTATGATCTGCACATCCCAGCACTGCTCCGCGGATTCTGCCTGCCCTTGTATGGAAGAGGAATGCCCTGGCCACCCCATGTTGAAGGGAGTCCGACATGTTGCTGGCTCCTGACCTGGTCCCTGAAGTCTTTTTCCTTAGCTGCGTGCGTGTGCGTGCGTGTGTGTGTGTGTGTGTGTGTGCGTGCGTATGCACCTGCACGTGCGCGGGTGTGCATATCACCCTTTCAACAGCATGACAGGTCAGCTCGGCCCATAAATCTGCGTGCAGCATTTTTTCCCCTGGCTGCCCACGTTTATTAGTCATGTATCATCGATGAGCGACCACCTGGGAGCGAATAAATGAAGTTATAGTCTCCGCACATTTACCAATTTGGCCTGCTGACCCTTATCAAACTTTTCCTTTGTCTCTTATCTGAATGATTGGTTTGTGTTTTCCCGTTTCCCAGGAGAGTGCTTGTCATTTTTTTTTTTTTTTTTTAATTTTCTGCTGCACCACAGTAGAAATTTTAATCTCTTAATTCTGGACTTCGGGGTTGTGTTTAGGCCTTATCAAAACTCGGACACACACTTGAAAGACATCAAATTCCACCTTGCCTTGAAAAAATTGTTGTGTATTGTGTGATGTAAATGTTATTTTGTGCTTGATTTTGTATTTCCCTGTATTTTTTATTTTTTTTTTTATTTTAATTTTTATCCCTTCCCATCTTCACACTCTCTTCACTGCTCTCTCCTCTAGCTTGGCGGTGATGAGAGAAGAGTAGACAGCCGGACTATCTATGTTGGTCATCGGCAGTGTTCTGTCAGCGAGGCGTTCATCCCACCCAAGTTTTGTGACAACAGGATTGTGTCCTCCAAGGTAAGAGGCCAACTCGCATGCGTTCTGGAGGCCTGGGCTCTGGCAATATATTGAACTGAAACGCGTAAACCTCTGGTTGTTCATTAGTTTCTCTGCATATCATGTTTCACCCGCCCTCAGGCATTGTTGCTCTCTTATCAAACACTTGGAATGCAAAATCCGCTTTCGCACAGCCGTGGGCTTTCCCATATCCTTCCTTTTTTTTTTCCTTCATTCCCTCTTACGGTGCCTCTCCACATGCTTGTCTTCACCCCCAATGAAAGGCGATTATTTGTCTGTCAGGGGAGCACTGGCTGTGACAGTGAAATACATGGCTGCTATTAATGTACTGGCAGGGTGGGCAATTCAGCGGTTTCCTTACAGGCTCTGATAAACCGCACCCTCCCCCACCCTAAATCTCTACCCTCCGTCCTGTGTCAACGACAGGCTCTGGCTGGCCGGCCCATTGATATGAAGGCTGAAAGTAATGAGAGAGGGAAGCGGAGTGAGAGTAAGATGGTACTGGGATTTATGGTGGTGCAGAGGGTCCCAGTGAGGATGGGGCCAATCAATTGCCTACTGCCAGTACGTCAGGGTAAACAGTCTTTAATTACCCCGGCTGTAGTGTTTATGCTCCTCCATGCCTCCGCTCTCCATCATCCTGTTGCTTTTGCACTCAGCAATGAACAAGCTCCGCCTCCCCTTTCCTGCTTTCATTGCGACTGCAGCATCACCCCTCCTGCCCCCCTTTCTCATTACTTTCACTCTCTTTTCTCTCTGACAAAATTAGATTGACCATTCTGCTGCAGATGCATTTCAACACTCCCGCCATGCAGAAATTCCCTTTCATAAACTGTCTTATTGCTTGCTTCTTTTTTTTTTTCTTTCCCCCCAGTGTAAGTATGTGTGTGAGTGCCTGCAAGCCTATGCATTTGTGTTTTTCACCTTGGCACTTTGTTGCATGGCACAAACTTGGCGGCAGGGCATTGTCGAGCCGTCCCTCAAGGATTAAAGAAGATAAAGGTGTTGCTTGATGGTATCAGCAGTCATCACCACTTCAAAACTAACAAAAGCGCAGAGGAAGTTGCCAACTTCATAAGTTCATCGGCTCTCCTTTAAAGGGTGGCTGAATTAAGAAGATAAGTCTCTGTCTATCTGAATCAATGCAAAACCTTTGGTCCCCCATGGTTTGTCTCCCTAGGCTGTGCAAAGAACAGAGACTCCCAGCTATTGAAGTTGCCTTTCCTCTTCCCCTTCCCGTGCTTAGATGGAATACACACACACACTCTCTGTGCAGAGAATATTGAATACCTCAAATTTACCTCAGCTTGAAAAGCCTTCCTCTGACCTGCTAAGTTAGGTTGAAAAGATCATGTTTGTATGTATGAGGATATCATCAGCATAGAATATCACAAGACGGCTTCATCAACGGGCAGCTCACATACCGTTAAACCTAAATGTCTGTAATTTACATGTATTTCTTTTTGCCTTTTGCAGTATACGGTGTGGAACTTTCTACCAAAGAACCTGTTTGAACAGTTCAGAAGAATTGCAAATTTCTACTTCCTTATCATCTTCCTGGTGCAGGTGAGGACAACTTTCATCCAGACCAAACTGAGACCCTTTTCACACCTACATTAATATGCATCTAAGTTCTAAGTACCTCAGGTTCCACCTGCTTCTTTACTGGACGCTTTGTACTCGGAACTCAAACTCGTGCATCACAACCATAAGCCTTATTGTTTTGAACTGGTGGAAGACAGCAATGTACTTCTCGTCCCTAGTCGCTGGATAGTGAGAGGAACAACAAAGAAATCGAAACAATGGAGGTTTGGTTCATGTGTTCACCTGTACTCATTGTATATCTTTATGGACTAATAAAATGACACCATTTTGCAGGAGTACATCCATTTATGCTGAGGACATCTGTTGAGTGGGTGCTCTCTCAGTGTGACCCAGGACACATTAGCATATACGCTGCTAAAAAATATGGCCATCGGCAGCTCAGCTCACTTCTGAATGTAGTCTTGAGTGATCACGTCTGTCCACTCGTGACTGGATCTCCCACGATGCATTTTAATGCCAGTCTGAAAGGGCCTAAGATCAGCGTTTGTTCATCATTGTAAAATAATGAGCCATTATTTTTCATTGTCAGCTTGCGTTATGCATACTGCCCTCTCCTCCTAAGTGCACAAACTGTCAGCCAGCCAAGAGTGCTGACTAAAACGCACTGACGGTCCTTACTACTCTTCTCTGTGCTGAGAAGTAACCTCTCATCCCCTCGTCTCCTCTTGTCTGTACTCCTCTTGTGAAGGCTGTGAAGAGCGTTTGTCGCTTGCATCTGGTCCTGCTCCTCCATCATTTCATTCTCCCGTGTCTTGGCCCACGGAGAACCTCTCCCTGACCAACTGTAACCTCAACTATAGCTGCAAACTGCACTTCAGCGTAAACAAGTGCCGGCGTTGAGCTGGTTGTAGAGACGTGCTTTCTCAAGTTACAAACTGAGCCGACAGAGTGACTCCTTCCGAAGCAAAGCACGACACAAGACTGGGATATCTCTCTGCCAGTGTTAAATTTCTCCCCTCTCCCCTTATTGCCACCTGTATTTACAGTTGACACTCCCGCCTTTATTTTCCAGTTTGTCTGGTTTGACTTTGCTAATGAAAAGAAGTGTTGGGATTCTAAACAGCTGTGAGCTAAGGTGTGAAATCGCCGTGAGCCTGCGCTGTATGCTTATGTGGGAGTAAACCATCAAGCGCGTTGGCTCCATTGCCCATTTCTGTGTAGATTATCAGTGTGTGTGATGTGCGCAGTGCAGAATGTATGTTACCGTGTGAATACGTTTTATATATATGTACGTGTGTGTGTGTGCATGTGCTGGTGCGCGTGGTGCATGACTCAGTGGGTGTCCCGGCTTTGCTGACGGTGTTTACCCAAGCTGCAGCGTGGCTGGCATTTCTCCACTAATCCAGCCTCTCTTGAGGGGCTCCTTATCCTAACCGCTCGGTTTTCCCATGCAGCCTGCTATTGTATCAGAGAGAGGATGAGAGAGAAACAGGTACATGGAAATGAGCTTCCTCGCTTCTCCTGCGAGGTTTCATGCAAATAAATGGTTTACCATCGACCAAATGTCACGCATCCTCTCGCTCTGCCTGTCTTTCTTTTGTCTTCCCTTTTGCCATTTGGTCTCATTCTTTTCTGTCCCTCTCTCACTATCACTCTCTCTCTCTCTCTCTTCCCCTCTCTTACACACATGCACTCACACACACACACACATACACACACACCATCTCTCTGCAGCGCTGCACTGCTAACGTCAGCAGCCTGGAAGCCCTCTGTGCTTCTGAGTGCCACAAATAGACACAGGCTGATAAAAAAGCACCACTCTCCTATAAATAGCCCTTCATGTCTTTGCTTGAATTTGATCGAATGGGAATATATATAGAGCACTGGGAGTGAGTAACGGTGATGAGAGACCAAGAGAGGAGGGTGGGTGTGTGTGTGTGTGCGGGGGTGGGGGGCCAGAAAGCGAGAGGGCAAATGATCAGGAGGACGTCAGGGCCCACATCGCTGCCCTGGGACCCCAGGGACCTGCTGCCTGTCGCTCACCCTGACACACTTCCCCAGCTCAGATGAAGGGCTTTGTGCTGCTCTGCACTGCTGCTCTGATATCACACCAGCACATCAGCAGCTGCAGCGGCACAGTTCAACCCTCGTACTCAGATTTTTGTCTTTGCATTTGGTGCAGAGGAGGAAAGGTGTTTGGCCACCTGGAAGTTTGGCAGGGATTTTCATGAATCGGTGCAGGTGAACCGTGAAAGACAGGGCAGTCGTGTGTTTGGCAGAAATACAGTAGCTTGATGTTTTGTGTAGGTTTTCCTTATTACGAATTTGATTTCTGTATTTTTGGTGGTACTATTTAGGCTTCAAAGGACCTTTCATCCCTCTGTTCTATTCCAAATATGATCACTTTCCTATCATCCGTTTTGTCTGCGAAATCTGTCAAGTCAAACCTCAAATGGTATTACAACAAGCGATGAAAGACTGTGGTTGTGGGGTCACTTTTGAGAAACGGATACTGAAATAAATGCCATCATTTGTCTCTTTTTATAGTCCGCTATTTGCCACCAAAATTGTCACAGAAGTGACAAAGCAAAACCTTATCGAAGAACATGTAGGCTGAGGTTTGGCTTTGAAGCACAGTCTCTCTGTGCTGCTGCTACCTATTTGCATGCCTGACCATCTGGCTGGTGCATCTGAGGGAGTTGTTGTCTTCAGTCTTTCGCGCAGTCGCTATTTCACTTCCCGTTATTAGCCAGCTTTCAATACAAACATATAACTAAGAGCTGTTCATCTCATGTCCTCTTATGAGGGAAAACATTATGCCGAATTTAGAAAGCCTCGGCGACCAGGGCAAACACACTTTCCCACGAGGTATTCAATTATCTACCAGTAATTAGTCCCTCATACCATCCTGTTGTATGCACACAACTGTGAAGCACTGAGTTGTCTCACCTCTCCTTCTCTGCACTAGAGGCAGCCACGATTGAATTATTGCCGTCTCTTCCGTCTCGCTGGAATCGCCGATTACACCAAATATAATGCAGAGTCTCTTCTGAATCTGCACTCCTCCAAATGGCTGATGTGCACTGGTCCAAATGGCTTGTAACTGATTTATCCTCCACTTAATTGTAATCACGGCACAGCTTGGATAGGCTGTTAGCGCCGCTCTCAGTGTGAGTGGGTGCATGTAAGGGTTCAGAATGTGTGTTAGCAATGTGTGTTAGCGTGTGCTTGTGATTATTAAGAGATGAGGGGCGAGGGATACATTCCCATTCAGAGCACAAACGAGGGAAAACACCTGAGACTTCCTGCGCACTCATCTCTTGCCCTCTCTTGAGCTGATGCCTATCTGACAGCTTGTAGTGCTCCTGGTTTGAATACCAACAAGCGGATGTGGATGTGTTGCGTCTGTACCTGCTGTAACACACACTCTAGCTCAGGGGGAGACTGGGATCAGAAATACCAGGGTAAATCTTATGATGGTTTTAAGGGACCTGTTACAGAGGGCCATTTGTGTGTTTGGGCTTTAGCTGCAAGCTTAGGTCAGGTGGTGGGATAACCTGATTACTGCGCCATTTTATTCTTATTACGCAAATACACAAAATACACCAGAAGCAGGCAGGCATCTCGATTTCCACACACAAACAGGTGAAGTGAGTCAGACAAGGCTTCATATTGGCCGTCTTGGTAGGAACAGAAAGTTCGTGTGCCTGCAGATTAAGCGGTCTGCTCCCAGCCCACTTGATTAACAATCCCATTACTCAGAACATCCCCCTGCTCCCCTCTAAAATGCAAATATCTTCACTGTTTCCTACTTATGAACAATTCTGGGGAAGTGCCTGGCAGGACCAGGCTACACCCTGCATTTTAGAGAGCGAGCCCCACCCTCTAAACCATAACATTCAGTCCTCCCCCACACACACACACATGTGCTACCGTATGCACTTTGTGGTGATACATGCATATCTTCTGAGTGTGCGAGACCATATGTTTATTGTTGAGTTCTAACGCGACGTGTTTTGCTTCTCCCGCCACAGGTGATAGTGGACACCCCCACCAGCCCAGTCACCAGCGGCCTACCCTTATTTTTTGTGATTACAGTCACCGCTATCAAGCAGGTAAGACGCAGCTTAATGTCTCTGATGAGAGTTGCAAGCAGAGATATTGTGATTTTGATTGCCATATCATCACTCCCTCCTACTGCCTCTCATCACATCATATCCTTCCTCTCCATATAACATAATCAGTCCCCCTGCCCTCGTAACTCCCGGGCTGTGACTTTTGTATAAAGTACGTGACTAATGCTCTCTGGTATTTTGTATTGATATGCTCTGCTCGTGAAGTCTGATTGGGGAGAGGAGAAAATGGGCTCTTGGGGAGCGTGAGCAAATGGAGAAAGAGCAAGTCTATTACAGAGGTACAAATTATCAAGCAGTGTGTCTGTTTCTTTGACACTGCTGTTTCCGTGTCCCAGCTTTAGATGTATTGTTTTAGGATTGGCTTTTTAGTCAGTCTACTGCTGGGGCTTTGAGATGCACAATAGTGGGTGGACTTCCTTCCGAAAATACAGCATATGGGACACACTGACAGTGCTGGACC
>CAAKHG010033036.1:0-11230 GCA_901007715.1 Dactylopterus volitans
GAATTGATGATGGCTAACCGTGTTCTAGCTTCGCCTGTCATGACCCACTCAGACCCTCAAGTGTCGCCAGCACAGCCTGTCACAGATGGCCGCTCTGGAGACGGTCCACCGTGTCTCACTACTTGTACTTTATAATGCTGCTGTTCACACAGATAAGTGAAGAGAAGAGGTGGCTGCCGCACCGCCATGACCGCTCGGGTCCGGCCTGCAGTCGACGTGCCGGCGCTGTGTGAGGACGGAGACAAGTTCCTCCAGGCGGGGAACCCGAGGAGGGCCGCCGCCCTCTACATGTCGGCCTTCAGCGCTCACGCCGCCTCCGCGGTGTCCCACATGAGAAAATTGGAAAAGTCCAGCCTCGGGGAGGTGATCTCCACTCTGGAGGGCTGGCTCGACGGTGGCGGGAACGCCCAGCCTGCCGAAGGTCTCCACAAAGGCCTGGTTGCCGTGTTTCTGTCCACGCTCTGCCCCAACAATCTGTCCGCCACCATTTTCAAAATGGAGTCTCTCCTGGAGAGCGGCGGGCATGGCTGCGAGGAGATTTTCGCCCGCTGCGCCGCTCTGCTCGAGGCCAAGCGGAGCTCTCATCCGGAGGCCGCGACCCGGGCGGCGCTGGAGGTAACCTGTGCCCTGGCCTGCTTGGTCTCCGAGCCTCATGGGTCCAAGGGGCTGAAGCTCTACCTCAAAGCCTACGAGAACAACAAATCTGAAACCGTCAAGCTGCTGAAGAGCAGACAAGCTGCGCACCTGCCCAGAATAGTGAAGGCCTTAACCGAGCAGGTTCTGCACGTGCACCCTTCCCTGGTATTTGACGGCGAGCGTGAGGCGGCACCGGAGGGGGGCGGCGAGCTGGATGTTGACGCTGCCTCCGCGGCCGTCGAGCTTCTCTTGGCTCTCTCACCGGGCGACGCGGGAGCGCAGGAACTTCGGGCTGCACATTTGTTTTTCACCGGCAGGTTCGGGGAGAGCGCGGAGGCGTACGCTGACATCGCGCCGCGCGGCCGGCTGATAACTGAGAACGGCACGGACGGGACAGTCGGGGGCGCCGCCGAGAGGACGGCCAGGCTCCTGACCTGCCAAGCGGCGGCCTGCTTCTCAGCCGGCGGGCGGGTTGCGCAGGCCTGCGCGGGTCTCGGGGAGGCCTTTGAGATCCACCCCGCCTGCGCCCGGTTCTATTTCCAAAAGTTCTTCACGGAGCGCGGGGCAAGAGCGGCTGCTCTCAGCCATCTCCGGCAGCAGGCGGAGAAGGGCCTGTCCGGCTACAGAGAGCAGGTCCTCCTGCGTCCAGACCTGAGGTCCACAGAGGGCGTGGAACTCCTGGATCCTGTGATCGCTCAGTTGCGGACTCTGTGCCATCTCGAGCCCGACGGCGGCGGGAGGGAGCTGCGGGTGCGACTGGCTGACTGTCTTCTCCTCAGAGGCGAGCACAAGGAGGCCCTCTCAATCTGTAGCCAGCTGGCTGCCGCCAAAGGCCAGCAGAGCTATCAGAACACGGTGCAGGTCCTCCGTGGGTACACGCGGCTTCTCGCCGGTGACCACACGGGGGCGTCAGAGGACTTCCAAGCCGTGATCGAGCACAGCGCCCCGCACCCGTCCAGCTGCGTGCGGGCGCTCTGCGGCAGGGGGCTCCTGCGCATGATGGGCGGCCTCCACTACCTCACCGCTCTGGACTACGTGACGGCGAGCGGGCTGCAGGGTCAGGAGACGGCGCTGACCGTCCGCTGCCTGGTGCCGTGGAACTGCCGGGGGCTGCTGCTCACCGTGTTGCTGGAGCAGGGACGGGCGATGCTGGAGGGCGCCGGAGGAGAGCGCCGGCCCGCCGCCAGCTCAAGCGAGGAGCCCCGGCAACCGCAGCAGGGGGGTCAGCCGCAGGCCCCGCCAAGGAGAGACAACCACCGAGCAGGGTATGATGTCACATGGTTTGCTGAAGCGTTTGACAAGCTCATCTCAGTTAAGCCTGAACTTCAATAAACAGATAACAGTGTCATTCAGCTTGTCCTCATGAAGCACCTCTCTCCACTCTGTGGCCGTCAGGGCTGCTGCCGGCGTCCACTCCCTGGCCCTGCTGCTGATGGAGCTCCAGCCCAGCGACGATGGGCCTCGGATCCTCGCCGCAGACGCCTTGTACCAGCTTGGTCGAGTGGAGGAGGCCTACCGGCTGCTGCTTTCCATCGGATCCGCGAGTCCTCGGGCCCCGGTCCTGGCTCGCCTCACCCTGCTGCAGCTGCACAGGGGCTTTCTTTATGACACCAACCAGGTATGGAGACACAAAAGTGTGTGTGCCAATGTGAGGTCTCGCTACTAAGCTTTGAAAAACCAGCATTTCAGTTATTTTATTTTTTTTTATTGTAAGATCGGGATTTAGTTTGATGCCACTGAATGTATTTCATTTATTGGTGTCACTGTCTTAATTGCACTGTCCGCCTATTTAGCAGGCACATTTATTCCTTCAATTAACGTGTCGTGAAAACGCTCGCCTTATCATCTGCAGGGACACGAAGGCATTGAAAAGGCTTTGGTTTTTAATTCAGTGTCGCAACATTAGCCTTAGCATAAATAAATTGAACAAAATAATAAGAAATTTTTGCTCACATAGCAAATAGGGTTATTGTCCAGAACAATCAAATTAAATTACTTTTTTTTTTCTATTGTTATTGGAATAATTGTTTGCCATTTGTGCCGTCACATATCCGAAAGAACTCAACGGAATAGCGCTTTAACATGGATCGTAATACTCTGAGCTGATACGGTGAAACGGCATCGCGGGATATCTCAAATTTTCCACCCCTGCAGCTGCTGAAAAAGCTCATCCAGTGCGGCGACACCAGCTGCTTGCGCCCCCTGCTGGCGGTGGCCCAACAGAAGGACCGGGCGCTGCTGCAGGCGCACTGCCACTGTGCCGCAAAGCGCATCCTGGAGGGCGCGCGGGAGGAGGGCGCCGTCCGGGAGGCGGTGGCTTACCTCTCCGTCGCCATCATCATCGTCTCTGGTGACTGGAACCCGGTTTGAAAAATGCAATGATGTTTGCCACCAATCTGACTCTAATTGCAAATGATTATATGACTTTACTGAATCGATCAATTCCTTGAATTTTTTTTTTTTTCCAAGGCGGTGGGGCAGCAGACTCCCTGCTGGAGAGGGCGAGGTGTTACGCTCTGTTGGGCCAACGAAAGACCGCCATCTTTGATTTCAGTGCCGTTCTCAAGGAGAACCCCAAGCATGTCCAGGCCCTCTGCGGGAGAGGATTCACTCGTCTCATGCTGGGCCAGCAAAAGGTACTCTCGATTCTTGAGTGTGTTCACACACTGTCAATCTGTACAAAACACGTCAAGTCTCAAAGGAGAACTTGTGTACGTTACCACCTCTTGTGTACTTTACCCCGGTGTGAAATGTTCGCCACCGCGAACTGTGTTTTCGTTGACGTGCAGCACAGCTAGCCGCAGCTTCAGTTGTGTCGCTGACTCCAGGCGACCCAGGTCTAGGCTGTACTTTTCAAGATGCACGCTTCACAGTGGATTATGTTGCGTTATATTTTATGGTTTCTGGTCGAACTGTTCCCATGCAAAAAAAAAAACAACCTTCCACGACACCTGATAGCCACGTTTTTCTCTCTTACCTTCTCTAGATTAGGTAATATTGATGGCTACAATTGGCGGTAAAAGCCAACAACTTTTCGAAAGCGGAATTTGCTGGTGTTGATGAGGTCCAAGAGAATTTGTGACCAGCTGCCGTCTCTCTGAGCTTCAGAACACATGATTGAAACTGAAATTTTTTATCCTGACTCGACCGGAAATCCATGTAAATCCGTGCGGGAGTAAAGGCTCATACTCCTGTCACCAGGGATAATTTGGCCAAATGGTGTTCGACGAGCAGTTTTCATCTCCACATATATTTGGATTTCAGCTGATGAGATAGCAATTAACATAAAATCGAAGCGTTCAAACAGGCTATTCTTCTTCGACTGCAGGAATGCACTCATGATATCCTGGCAGCGCTGCGGATAAACGCCGACATCGTCGTCAAGGACATCCTGTCACTCAAGGACAGGGCAAGACAGCTGGTCTGTGATTGGCTGCACCAGTTCTGCAGGACCAGTCTGTCCGACATCCTGGCCACCAACGCCGCTCCCTGCCACGAGGACTACATAAAAGAGGCTTCTATAATCGGCGGAGCTCTGATGAGGACGGACGCCAGAGACCCCAGATGGAATCTCCTCTACGTCGACATACTCTTAGCCAAAGGTGAGACTTTGCGATTTAGTGAAAGGAGAGGTGGCCCCGTCACTCCTCGCGTGCAGTCATTCCCTGCTACTGCTGCCGCTGTGCTCCATCTGCTCCAGGCGACGTCGCGGCGGCGGGCGCTCATCTCAGCCAGGTGTTCGGCCAGGAGCCAAGAGACGCGGTGGCGGAGGCCAGGTTAGGTGTGGTGGAGGCCTGGCAGCAGAGCTACTGCAGCGCCGCTCGCAGGCTCGGCAAGGTCACCGAGAGAGATCCACCCTGTCTGGACTTCCTGCTGGCCCTGCTCCCAGTGAATCTGCGAAGGCACACGGCCCAGGTAGGACTACGTGTCGGGAGCCCAGATTCTAGTTAGTGGAAGGAGCAAGAGCAGCTGTAGCAGCGTTTGGAGGAAACTGGCCTCCCAAATCTGTCTGCAGGCGTTTCCATGACAGTTCCAAACCAGCTTAACCGGTCAGGGTGCAGTGAACGCCAGCGTGTAGTGAAGAGTCTATCGATAATTGAACGATTTGTGTTGAATGTTTTACGAGTAGAAAAATGTCGTCGCCCCATTATT
Organism: Dactylopterus volitans; assembly: GCA_901007715.1. Lineage (NCBI taxonomy): Eukaryota > Metazoa > Chordata > Actinopteri > Syngnathiformes > Dactylopteridae > Dactylopterus > Dactylopterus volitans. The sequence continues at coordinate 4,789 of CAAKHG010033036.1, forward strand.
TCATCCTGTTAGACATTTGTCTAAAGTGTTGTCGTAATCAGAGTAAGACTTGTGCCCCATTACATGCATGACATTGATGTCACCATAACCTTGACCTTTGACCACCAAAACCCAGATAGACATTTGTGCCATATTGGAAGAAACATAGACGTGGCATTCAATTGATATGGGACAAATATCAGAAAAGTTGACCTTTGAGATTCAAAATGTCATTATGCTGTTTCATTTTATCCTTTTAGACTTTTGTGTGGAAATTCGTCTACTTATAACATCAATAGTTATATTTCTGAGTTCATGTGACCTTTGACCACCAAAATCTTATCAGGTGATCGCTGAGCCTCTGTTAGGATTTGTGCCAAATCTGAAGTCTTTCCCTCCAATATCCTGTTCACGAGACATTACGGAAAACCCCAAAATGCCTCCAGCCTCAGCGAGCACTGGCGCTGAGGTGTAAATATGATTTTTTTTTCTAGATAGAGAAAATTATTATGAGCAAAGTCTTGTATGGACCCACTTAAGAGTTTTGGACTTCGAAACCTTTCACATGTGATGTTTTTTTCATATTCTCGCTGCTACTCCTGTGATATCAAAATCTTTTTTCACTTTCATTTCAGTCTTTACAATGAATATATGAAAATATGTAAGAAAATTACTGTCCGTACCAACAGCCCCGTTAATTTCTCAGAACACAGCACATTACATGATATGTCAGGCCTAAAGTTTTCCCCGAAAATGGAGAAAATGCATTTGTGTTTGCGACAGGCAGCGGCACAGGAAGCCAGCAGCATGTCATCGCATGGACACTGGGATCAGACTCTCAGCCTCCTGACCGTGGCGGTACAAGCGGTGGGAAACCACAAGCTCCAGTATCTCCGCCAACGAGCCGCCTGCTTCGCCCAACTGGGCTTCCACGAGCGAGCCATCACTGACCTAGACTGGGTCATTCAGAGACACAGCAGCTCTGACCCCGGCCGCGCACACGGACCCCAAGTCTGGGCGGAAGACCTGTGTCATCGAGGCCGCAGCCTGGTGCTCTGCTCCAGAGAGGGTCCAGCTCTCGAGGACTTCAGCAGGGCCTTGGAGATCCACAGGGACCAGGCCATCCAGTGCGTGGAGGCCGGTCTGGGAAGACAACGCATGGCCGAATGCTTCCTGCGGGGAGCTCTGCAGCACTATGGGGAGCAGCAGCTCGGTAAAGCCTGGACATTGATTGAATGCGGCCTGGTTGTGGACGGTGAGAACGCAGAGCTCCGCAGACTGAGGGCAAAGGTCAAACGAGAAGCCGCCAGCCCCTGCAACGTCAACTAGTGTTGATAGAGAATTTCACATGAAGCTTCGGTCATGACCGCGACTGGACTTTGAAATGAGGAGGTGACCCAACTGTCCAGGAGCTCCCAACGATGTTTTAATACCTGAAAGTTTTACGTCTTCCAACTTTAAATCCTGTTTGTTGTTTCATTTTGACTAACATCATTGTTTGTTGAAGCATTCAATAATGTGGATGAAAATGATCATTTCTAATGAAAATTTGTGTCTTGATAAAGCTCCAATGTGATTAAAAAGGAAGAGAGCAAACAATACAAGCAAGGCAAAGGCAAAACGTACCGCGGCTGCAAGCAGCAGTTGGTACGTCGAAGCCCTTTTCACACCAATCAGAATGCAACATCTCAGCTGGCCAGAATTAAACGCACAAGAAGCAGAGTGTGTTTTCATGCGTGATGAAGCTGAGAGCGTAATTTTGATTAAAGGTGCGAGACCAAACACGCACCGGCCTCAAAGTTCCTCCATCAGACCTCTCTGGAACCCGGTGTGCACGCTGAGGAGGAACGGCAGGACAGTCACGGCTGGCGACGTAAGTGAGTGACGAGACGCTCGGCGATAGGCCACGCCCACTTGCACCACTCAACATGGCACTTCAGATTATGGTCAGTAACCTCCCTCACGCGGGCGGAGCTGAAAATGCTTCAGTGTTGCGCGAGTGGGACGTACTTGTGGCTTGAATGCTCATCGATCTCCAAGCAGATGCCACGATGGAAGGGTGCACTCTCACACATACCTGACGCATAACATAAAGGAATACACACTTCTCAAAACAAAAACAAAAAAAATTCCAATTCAAAATACAGTGGTTAGTCGTTTATTTTCAGCTGCTGCAGCTTCAAACCAGTAACAGCTGTTCGTTCTTCCTCATTCATTCGTTCATTCATTCATTTTGAATACTGATGCAAACCGACCGAGTCAGTCGGACCCGTCCTTGCTGGGAGCGGCTGCCTTTGCGTACTTGGTGGCAGCTTCTCGACAGCCGTAAGCATTTGCCCTTCCAACCAATAGGTGGCAGCATTTCACCAGGGAGTTGCGGCGTCAGCGCCGGTCCTGCATTGACGCAGCCAATTAGCTCGTCACGTCAAAATGAAAAATGCCAGATCTTCCCCCGGCTCGCCTCCTCGTGAGCGCTTTGTGGAAACAGCGCGGCTCCTGACCGATTTTGGTTTCCATAAGCAAATTCTGAACATTTTTGGATTCGTAGTTAAATCAAAATTTGAATTTGACTTCATTAGTTTACCAGCAGCCTCCCAACTGTGTTTTTACTGCCAAGATTAAAATTAACCATGAGGTAACCATTTGAACAACTAGGTCTTCAACTAGTACTAACTAACAAGTACTTGACCTAGTGGGACAAATGCACCAGCAGTCGTTGGTGACTGATAAGAGGATTTTTGTCCAACTAGTGCAACTTTAGGTAGAACAAATATGACCAAGTGTCCAGCTTACTGAAATATGTCAACCGAGTGAAGGAAGCTAATCTAATATTAAGGGTATTAAAAAAAAAACGCTTAAGGTCCTTCCCATTCAGTGTTTCAGCAACATATTACTATAATAATTTTCCTTGCACGCTTTATTTGAATCTAAACGTGTGGAGGCTCCTTGGACTTCTCTTCCTGCTGGACGCCTCTAAAAGGTCCTAAGCCAGAGGTCACGAACCCAGGGGGGATTAAACAGGTATTTGAGACTACAATCACTTAATTGTGATGCTCTCCTTCAAAAAAAAAAAAAAAAAAAGCTGTCAAATTTAACCCCAGTCTGACCAATTCTTTGTTACCTCTTACACATGCTGATCCAATCATATATATCAACAACAGGGATCCGGCTATTATTGACCCTCTATTGTTCCACACAGAGGTCCCGCCTCAGACTTATGCAGTCGTTTCTTCCAGCAGGATCAAAGGTCAACAAACTGCATGTCTTCCAAACCAGTGATAAAAAGGCAGAAAATGAATGTCGTCTTGCCCCATGAGGATCGGTCATTGTGCTCCTATGGAAAACTGAAGGCATATCTGTTATGATGCATGTCTCATTCTCTGTACTTCTTCACGCAGCTGACCCCAAAACTTTCTTTATATTGTTAATTTTCTGTGGTAAAAAATTGTAGACACTACACTGGCAAATCTGGAGAAAAAAAATCTTGTAAGAAAAGGAGGCCTCATAATATTAAATACATCATATTTGACATCTGTATTCATTACAACTGTGTTGTGTAACAGGCTGAAACATTCACTGACTGTCTATGTACTAATTACTACCACTTAACTGAAGGAGTTGTTCTTGTTGACAAATATAAATGTACTACTTGAACTTGAAATGAGACACACACACACACACACACACACACACACACACACACACACCCTCTCCCTGGGTGGCCCCCAAACATAAGAGCCAGATGAGGGGTGTGAGCGGAGCTGATTGCATAATGCTCCAGTGAGTGCTTGACACTTTCTGAGCTTCCGTCTATTTGCTGTTTTGAAGTTCGTCCTCAGTGCAGGTCAACGGGTGAGTCACCTGACGCTCTCAGCTTCTCGTGTTAAATGGTTTATTAAGCGTTCTAATTACCTAATTATTTTGATAATCATCCTGATTTTGACGATTTCGATTCTTGGCGGCAGTGGTTGTTTTGGTCATGATGCTCCTGTGCTGTCATGAGCGTGACAGCGTTTGTTTGCGTTCATGCACGTCCCAAAATGGCTTCTGTTGACAGTCGTGACCCCAATGTGTGGAAATACCAACTTACCAGACAGGAGGATAAGCTGTATATTTTAGCGAATGGGCAATCGCTCGTTTGGCAACATGAAGAATACAAAAATGACAGTATAAACAACAAAGAGTTGAACTTAGCTTGTGACCTATTTTTGTTTAAAAGCCACTGACCTTCAACAGACCAATGAAACGATAACGTCTGACCACAGATGCTAAGTTTTGCCTTATCTGCAGACCACAGGACATTCTAAGAGAAACAATGCAGCCGGCCTCATCTGCAAATGAAGTAACGCACTCAGGTGCTCACTAGCAAACCAGAAACTGATCAATTCTTGTTTTGACATCATTTGGCGGGTCATGTTATCACCACATTACAGTTTTTTTTTCTTAATGTGAGTTTCGGAAATTTGAGCCCAAAAAAATAGGCCGTGAGAAGAATTATCCGACGCGTCCCTGCTGTGTCCCGTTGAGGACTATTCGACGGCGGCCTCAGCCAGTGACGTCGGTCAGGGCAGCGCTGCAGCACCTGCAGGGCAGAGATAAGGGGCAGCAACCTGCCGCGCCCGCGGGGAGGCGCCTGCCGCGCTCGCCAGCTGAACCGAACCAGCGATGCTTTGCCAGCCCTCTGAAAATGTCTGACCTCGCCACTGTTGCGTCATCTCGCTTCGGCCGCTGCTCACTTTCGCTGCGGCGGCTTGTGGAAAGGCAACAGTCACCGATTGGGGAGGGGTGGGGCAGGGTTTTTTTTTTTTTTTAGAGATGTGCTGCAGGTGCCTAGCTGAAATTTGAGTGGAGTGATTGTTTCCTGTCGTCACACCAGAGTAAAAGCAGCTGGAGCACCATGGCCGCCTTCCTTCACTGCTGCCCCTTCCTGAAGGCAGCCGCCAAGCCGTCTTTGAGGAGGACCAGAACCTCCCTGCTGTCTCTGGCCCACCAATGCCCCATCATTGCCCAGGTCAGCGTCGGCGGGTCAGGCACTCTGGAGGCCAAGCTGGGCGTCTCGACCGCCACATCCAGCCATCACCTGCCTCCCATGGTGGACCAGAGGAGGCCGTTCGCTCAAACGGCCACTCACGTGGCGGAGTCCGTCATGAAGACCTGCCCTTTTGTCAGCTCGCGCATCGGGATGGTGCAGGCCTGCCCTGAGGTGCAGGAGGATGTGAAAGAAGGTTAGAGCGCACGCAGCGGCGCGCAATCTGGACCCGGTCACCGCGGGCGTCACTCACAAACCGGCGCTCTTCTTTTCCCGCAGGTGACGTGACTTCTCTGTTGAAGGATATCAAGGGTTCAGTTGTCCCAACGTCAGATCAAATCAACACCGTCACCCACCTCCTCAAAGACAACATGGGTACGCTCACACTGGGCTGAAACCGTCTCATTTGGGTTTTTGGGGTTTTTTTTTTTTTTTTTTTGCTGATTTTGAGCCTATCGCCCCCTTCAGTTGGCCCCAGCTACAACTATGACCACTTCTTCACCGAGAGAATTGGCGAAAAAAAGAGGGACCACACGTACAGGGTCTTCAAGACGGTGAACCGGAGCGCCGAGGTGTTCCCCTTCGCCGAGGACTACTCCGTCTCCGAGCGGGAGGGATCCCGGGTGTCTGTCTGGTGCAGCAACGACTACCTGGGGATGAGCCGGCACCCGCGGGTTCTCGGTGGGATCAGGTACAAAAACTGAAAGAAAAACGCCGGTTTTGTCTCATCCCTTGAAAAAAAAATTCAAAGACACATCAAGAAGTATTTTACCATCACAATCAGCTGACACCCTTTTTATTCACAGCTTATTGGAGTCAGGGAAGAAAGGACAACTGTCATGACTCGGGTTAAGTCTGATGCGTTATGGCTTTTTGTTCTGCGTGTCCCCAGCGAGGCCCTCAGCAGGTACGGCGCAGGAGCCGGCGGGACCAGGAACATCTCAGGCACCAGTAACTTCCATGTGACCCTGGAGAAGGAGCTGGCCCAGCTGCACCAGAAAGACGGCGCTCTGGTCTTCTCCTCCTGCTTCGTGGCCAACGACTCCACCCTCTTCACCCTGGCCAAGATGCTGCCAGGTGAACGGATGGATCAAGGCCGCGGGCGGATTGCTCCGTGAATTTCGTTTTTTCCCGCGTCCCACGATGGAGCCGCCGCATTCATGGCGCGTTCACTGTCTCCCTCAGGATGCGAGATCTACTCCGACGCGGGGAACCACGCCTCGATGATTCAGGGCATCAGGAACAGCGGGGCCAAGCGCTTCATCTTCCGCCACAACGACAGCCGACACCTGGAGGAGCTGCTTCAGCGCTCTGACCCGATGACACCCAAAATAGTGGCGTTTGAGACCGTGCACTCGATGGACGGTGAGGACAAAGACGCGCTAAATCGCCGGCGACTGCGGTCATGTTAGGCCACCTGTGCGTGCCAAGAGT
>CAAKHG010033041.1:4299-14498 GCA_901007715.1 Dactylopterus volitans
ATTCTCTGAAAATAAAAAAAAGTTTTATGACAATCTTAATTCCTCAGTTCAGGCACTGCACACACACACACACACACACACACACACACACACACCCCCGCACGCACGCACGCACGAACACTCTCTAACACGGACACCGCTTGTCAGATTTTATAATGCAACCAAAACCAAATTAATTACTTCAATTGAGATTTAACTTTGGATGGATATTCAGCTCAGTTTTAATTACAAAATCTGTCCAGCAGCAGAACGGTATTGCAATTATGTGAGCATGTCTTCATGCCCCTGCTGGACCATGTTTGCCTGCACTTCAGGAGTTAAAAAAAAATGAGCATGACCACAGCTAGAATACATGTTTATTTATCATTTTATGAGGCGCATGACTTAACTTTTTTTCCCGTAAAAACTGCATAGCAAAGTCAGGACTTCCATTATCCATTTCGCAAAATTGCGTGAAGAGCCTGTGAATCCTAACGTGACTGCGATGGAATCAGAGGTTGCAGCACGCTTTTTTCTGGGGACAGTTTTGTCATGTGCTCTCATATCAAACCCTAAACTACACAAAGCTCTTATCTAAGTACAACAAATCTATGGGGGAAAAAAAAACAAGTACCGACTTAACTCTGACAAAGTCTGATAAGTCTGGTGTGTTGTCTTTGCCATTTCATAACGCGGGAACCGGATCAGGGCACATGTGAAGACGGCAAGAAATGATTTGAAGAAAGACAGGAAGAGCATGGCAGAGGCGAGTAGTCACGACCACGAACCATGAACCTTGACCCCAAAATGTTAAATAATACTATTACTGCTATTATTACCCCTAATAATGATAATAATAACAATACATTTTGTTTAAACAACACCTTTCATGCTGCTCAAAGACACTTTACAGCGCAAACTTCAAATACAGGGCAGTACAGATTATATTATATACTATAAGCATTATAGTTACAATCTATACCATCCTGGCGTTATTTGTGCATTCGGACTGTTAAAAAATCAGCAACGTTTGCAGTCCTTATTTACCCCAGGGTAAATCTGCTCATCCATCACTCGAAAGCTCGAGTGTTCATGCAGCTTATACTTCTGACGCTGGACTGAAAAACGGGTTTTAATCTCACAGAAAATTGCAGACATGTAGGGGAAGACGTTGAGTGCACTCGAGAGAACTGTTCTCTGTCAATTAACAGCTGCTCTCAAAGTGTTGAACGTTTAGAGCGACGGTGACAGATGTGGCCGCGGCGTGCGTGTGGTGTTGACATGCCCTATTAGTCCTATCCTGTGTGTAGTGTGTTGATCTGAAACAGGCCGACTCATTACTCTGGTGGTGACTGATAAGAGTGTGCTGCTAATAATGCAGCTGGGAATTGGAGCAAACCTCCCGGAGAAATAAACCAAGCAGCTACCATTTAGCTCCTGGATAAATATTTAAGGCTTGAAGCCCAGCTCGATAAAGAATCGCGTACTGGAGGGCAGTGCTGCTGCAACACCGCTTCACCGCTGCATGTGCTGACGACGGAGGGTGGACTTCTGCTAATGACCTTGTCTTCCCGTGCTGACAAAAGCGTGACCAGGGAATACCGTATGGAAAAAAAGTCCATCCAGACGCAGTTAAAATGTACTGCATGTCAACTGCTGAGAGTTATTCAGTTATACAGATGCGATATTCCCGTGGATTGTCAAACAACATAAGGAAAACTGACTGAATGAGATGCATCTACATTCTGGGCGGATGGCTCTGCCCTGCAAAAAGTCAATGCATTGATCGCGGCATAAAACAGCTGCTGCAACACCGCAGATAAAAGTGCAACTCTACTCACGGCCCCTCTGTTGCTAGTAATGATAGATAATAGGACATGGAAGTGATGTCAGCACATGCGCATTTAAGCGCGCATGCATACCCTCCTCCTCACTCTTACCATCATCATCCTCAGGTGGCCCATCGTAGGATTTGTCAATGGCCGCCCTGAAGCTCTCGTTGCAGCCTCTTCCTCTGACCATATTTGGGCGTGGGCGGTGGAAGGGCAGGAGTTCGTTCTTCCTGTTAACCTCGGAAATGGCCGTCTGCAGACTCTCCAGGGAGCAGGACTTTTTCAGGCCCAGGGTGGGGCCGATCCCCTCGGGAGAGGATGGAGCTGAGAGGGCAAAGCGAGGGAAAAAGAAAGAAATCTCACTTCCATTCCATCATGCATGCATCTGAAATTGTGTAACAGCCAGTGTGTGGTGTACTAAGTTATAACCAAAGACATGTTTTGTAAGGTGAACGTGATCTTGACTTTTGATGCTCCTAAACTTGAATGACTGCCTCCATTCCACAGGAGCACTTGGTTTGCAGCAGATACAATGGAAGGCCCTCCTGGTGTTCCATGCGTTGGAATAGGGGACATTAAGTGCAGCCGTCTTCGACGACCAAAATCATATGGATGAACTGACGGACAGATGGGAAACTTAAAAAAAAAAAAACAACAACATAATGACGTGGAGGTCGTGCTGTCGGAACATGCCCAGACTGTGGATTAGCGCCGTTTCGCTGAAATACGCAAAGACCTTCCCTGAAAACGACGTCATCGATGTGGCAGCACATGTTGCTCCAAAGCCCGGATACACAGTTCAGCATTAATGGCGCCTTCATGAATGCGCGGCGCACACCCGATGCCGAGCGCACTAATGCACCCCCATAAGAGCATGGATGCTGGCTTTTGAGCTGTGTGCCGATGACAAGCCAGATGGTCCCTCTGCTCTGCAGCGCGGAGGATGGCCATGATTTCCAAACGGGATTTCACATTTTGGCTCGTCGGGCCACAGGAGTTCGCCACTTCACCGTGGTCCACCTTAAACGGGCTGCAGCCCAGCGACAGCGGCGGCACTGCTGTGTCTGCTCGATGTGCGGTTTCCCTTTTCGCATGGCAGAGTTTCAGCTTTGCAACTGTGGAGGCAGTGATGATCTGTTTTCATAGATGTTTTTTTTTTTTTTTTTGGAAGTGTTCCTGAGCCTATGCAGCGATGTCCACAACAGAATAGTGTGTGTTTTCAGTGCAGTGCGGTCTGAAGATCATGGCCATCATTCACCGGTTTATAGTTTTGTCCCTTGTGTGCCGAGGTTTCTTCAAATTTTCGGATCTTTGAGTGACATTGTAAATTGGAGACGGTGAAATCCCCAGATTCTTGGAAACGTTTGCACAATTTGCCGGTGGAGGCCTCCACGATGAGGTGAACCCCCTCCCCATCGTGACTTCAGAAAGGCGTGGCTCTCCTGGGATGCTCTTTTTAATTGTGGGATGTCACACCAGGTGTCTTCATGCAGCATTTCACAACTTCACCAGTCATTTCCTACCATTGTCCTTAATTCTTTGAAACACGTTGCTGGCAACAAATTCAAAATGGGTGCATCATTTTCATACACAATTGAAATGTTGTCTTTGTGGGGTTTTTTTTTCAATTGAATATGAGGGTCCGGTGTTTTGCACGTTATCTTTTTTTTTTTTTGTTTTCTGTTTGCATATTTCAGTGTCCTAACGTTTTTGGAAATGGCCTTTGTCTACTATGGGATGTGGCCAGTTTTCCTCCAATAACAAGATTGCAATGCTGTGTCTTGCTCTTATCGAGTTAAAAAAGCCAGCTAGGAGACGGGAGGACCACAAAATGACAGAACTCTGGAGAGCAGAGGCAGACAAAAAAAACAACAACACTGATGCAGTTAACTATGGTGTTGTTGAGTTTGTGATGGATGTGAGGTCTGCTCCACTGTTACCAGTTCTCTATCCATCATTACAAGTGTACTGCGAGAGATATTACTGGGGGGGGCGGCAGGCAGAGAGGGAGGGAGGGATGCAGCAGAAGGTATGATGATGAGGACAGCAATGGATGGGGAGACAGGGCAACAGTGGACGTATCCAAGGGAGGGTAGAGCAGGGATCAGACATGTGAGGAATCACAATTTTTGTATATGAGAACAGAGAGGCACGCCAACCCTGCATGCTCTGCAGTGAGGACGCCACGTAGCAATAACTGCTACGCTGCCGCAAAAGCCAGTCAGTGCACTTACATGGCACTCGGAAAAATAACAAGTCATTGCCTTAATCCGACGACAACTGGACAACTGAAGTTCATGTAGAGGCGTTGCTCCGACCCACGCTGGAGTTCTCTAACCCCACCCAGATAATGCGAGTGGAATTCGATTTTCCTCCGGCACGTATACGACTTAATCACGAGTTTAACTCAACAGCGCACGTGCGCATGCGACCACCCCCCCCCCCCCCCCGTCTGAGGACTCTTTCATCATGACCCTCTGCCATCAGTCTGCACTCCGAAGCCACATCCGACAAGAACAAGAGGTCCGGGTCAGTAGCAACGGCACAAAGTGTAGGATGGAAGACGTGCTATCCAACAGCATACGGCCTTCTCGTCTGCCTCTCAAAATTACCACGAGGGATAGCGAAAAGCAGCGCGCACATTACGTACGTACGAGATGAACAAAGCTGTACGATTATACGTCTTAGCTGTTGTTTCGAAAATTGCCGGTCTGCCACCTGAGGAGGAGGAGGAGGAGGCCGCCGTCCCGTCAGTCAATTCGTGTTCCTCGGTTGCACGTAAACTTGGACGAGAACACAAGTCCGATTAGACGCCAAAGGCGGATTTTGAGCATAGCTCGATTAAAGCTGCGCATGCGAATGTACTGAATGACAGGCTGCTGAAGTTGGACTGCTGAAGACCAGGTGCAGGCTCAAGACCACCCAGGCCACTTTTCTGGGCGCCTGGACTTTTTCTTTCATTTTGGCTGGAGAACTGTCAAAAAAAAGGCGCAATTTATGTGAGCTCTTAACCCTTTTTCAAGGACACCCTCAACTGTCAATTCTTGGTAGTTATTCGACATTACTGTGTGTTTTGACAGAGTAATAGCAGTTTATAGAGGGGGGAAAAAATGAGATTTTCAGCTTTTTTTTTTAATAAAAAAGGAACTCTGAAATGTCATTCAAATATATTTACAAGCTCAGTTTGAATTTATAACTGTTATACATGTTGCCAAGAAAGAAGGCAGGTCTCTGCTTTTCAGGGTTTTTTTTTTTAAATTTTTGGCCTGTCCAGACGATTTTTAGCCCTGGCGGCTTTTCCTTGAAGCTCTTACTCTCTGACTGCAGACACAGGACCCCTTTGACCTTTGACCCTGCCAGAGGTCAACCTAACAGTAAAAGAAACGTAAGACAAGATCGTAGTGCATCCTCCCAAAGAATATGCCAGATGAGGTTTTGAGTGATGATATCTATCTATATCGATCTATCTGAAAAAGTACTATTAAAAGGAAGCTGAATCATATTATCGAGTAGCATTACCTCAGTTTGAAATAGCAGCATCTTAGTCTGAAACTGTTGCACACACCAGGTTTAGAAAATGAAATCAAACTTTGCAAACAAACCGACGTGGAGCTACTCTCCCTGCCGTCTCTGACTCCACTCAACTTTCCGGAGAGATTCCGCCTACAATCCTGAGAAATACCGTAAAGTATCAAGTACTATATACCATTTGAAAGCTCTCATTCTTTAGTTTCGGAAAACATTTGAATTTTTTTTTTTTTTTTGCACAGTTCAGGGGTTGCGGTGTAAGGAAGCGCGTTGGCAAATGAATGACACGGTCGGTGAATCTCTCCGGTGATTGGACGGCCATAGCACATGACCCCCACTGCGCGCCGCAATGCACCGCACATGAGCGCAACACTCCACTTTTCTAGTTTCGGAGACCGTTGGGACTTTTTGCGATCGGACAGACCCTCAAGGGTTTACGGTGTTGCAAAGAACGCATGTGAAATCCTGTCACCAGCGGCAGGTTCGGTCTTAAAGGCTTTAACCCACTGGGGTGTTCCCACCACGCATGATGATTGCCGAATGCAAAACAGAAGAGGGGGAGGGGGTGAAGCGTCCTTCCAATTCAGTTTGTCACTGTGTGGCATCTAAAACGGAGACACTGATGCCAACATGGGAGCCAAGACACACAACAAGAGGGAAGGTGGCAGGGAGGAAGATGGAAAATAAAAACCCAAAAAACTGGGAAGTAGTGAGGAAGGCTGGGCTTGTTGCCAGCTCAAAAATACTAGTAATCCTTACACACATATGTGCGCGCGCACACGCACACACCCACACACACACACACCCACAAACACACACACACACCCACAAACACACACACACACCCACACACACATTTTGAATTCCTTGCTGGCTCTGGCTTGTCGATATGATGCCACTGTGATTCATGATAGCTAAACCAGAATCACTTTAGCTAATGATTCCCTATACACATGACTGCTGTCGGGGTGTGTGTGTGTGTGTGTGTGTGTGTGTACATATTCTGTCCACACAGAGATGAGAGGGCAGATGTGAGTTCCACCTCTATTTAAACAAGCATTAACCAAGAACACACACAAGCGCACACACACACACGCACGCACGCACACACAAAGCAATAACACACTTTAAATGTATGCACATGCGTAATGCAAGTTGGGTGCGAGGAGAGGAGATGGACAGGGGCCATGGCGGGTGACACTCCCATCCATAAACAAAGTCCACATGACATTCATATGCATACTGAAGCAGGCTGATTGGATTAATCCACGCTGGATGGACCATCAGGTTCCCACACTGCAAAAGCAAATCATACTTTTATGAAACAACAAAGCTGTGTCCCCTCCACTGTGTACGAAAGAATCCAGGGTTTTCCCACCATGATAAGATTTAGTCACAGTGCCGACTGCAGGGGAGGGAACACAAGATACTGTAGATTCCTTTCAGTGCGCTGGATACAAATAAGCCGTGTGACTGAAGTATCGACTCACTACGGAACAGCCATTTGGCGAGCGGCCATAGGAGAGGGACCTGCCTACCGCCGTCCCACCGAAGACATATGGATGAGGCCCCCAACACTATCACATCGTTAATGACCATCTTCAACGCCATCGGCGCTCCCTTTTCACACCGCAACTCTGCATAAATATCGCTGTCATTTTTTTTTATCTTTACAATTTCAACCGCATCCCATATGACAGGTAACAAACTGAGAGCGCCGGTCTGCTAGCTAGCTAGCATGCTGATAAGCGCAGGCTGTAACAGCTGTTATGTCCTGGGAACCCTGGATTCAAATTTGGATTAATCCAAACAAATGGCAGGGATGGGATTGTAAACAAAGCAGTGATATGACTACTTAAAAGTAAGGAAAAAAAATAAGGAACCATCTGTTCATTAAAAAAAAGAAAAAAAAAAAATATATATATATATATGCTTATAAATGCCATCAGTGAAATGCACTTTTGCTCATGAATTTTCTGTTCATAATGGCCCTCTGCTTAATGCCAAAAGTCAAGGAAGTCAAATCCAAACCTATTTACAAGTTAATGTGGAGATATATATATATATATATATATATATAATCAGAATAGTATTTCCCGTGACATGCTACCATTCTTAAATGCGCACTCATCTTTGTAATGAGTCTCTTAAAGAGCTCCCATGCTATTATAATTCAAAACCAAAGTTAACTGGATGGAGGGAGCTTTTTGCATGCACGGCATAGCATTGTATTGTATTACTGGATTTTGATAGCCTACCAATATTATGCAGTACATCTATATGAGAGCATCTCCGTGGCACCATCATGAGCGGTAAACACCTTAAGTATAATTGTGTCTTTAAGTCTTGTGCAGCAGACTGAAGCCACGATCCATCAGACCTGAGTCTAAAGAGACCTCTATTCTAAGCCTAAGAGTGCTGTATATTCTCATGAAACCATTTCAACAGAGCAATAATCCACTGTTTTAAAATTCTGACAGTGGATTACAGCTGCCAACATTTCAACCACCGCCGCCAAACACGCGAATGAACTTGACGTGAAAAGTCCAGGATATTTGACGCACTGTTCCCTTTACTCACACTCTAAACTCTCCCGGCCGACATGCTTTGCCGTCGCCAGCGACACTCAAAGCACAAGCAGGGGCGCACTTGTTCAAAAGATATGCGCAGATTTGTTCCACATCAGTGGAGCGACGTGCCTAATTTTCCAGTGGATTGAGGCGTTCGACTTGGAAAACAATTGTGATCTGGTTTGTCCGCACTCAACGCAACGCAGCCGGGGGTCGGGGTTCACTCTCCACTGGGGACCTGCAAAGTTTGAGGGCAAAATCAGTCGGTTTAAGACGTCTAATGCGGCAGACACATGCGTGCAGGCGGTGACCTCTGAGTCCTTACGCATCTGTTTGCTGAGGGTTGGGTAGGAGGATAAAATAAATGCTATTATAAATAGCTCAGTGGTGTTGGGTTATCAGGGATACAGCACACGCACACACACACACACAAATAAATAAGCAAGCACACAGAGCGGGTGATGAGCATGCATCCACATACTCAAACATACTCGCACTTGGTCTCACACATAAAGTATTTTGCTGTGAGTAGCAGGATTTGTGTCATAAATGTAATTACTGCTGTCCAACTGTAAGATGATAGAATTAAGCTGCTTTTAAAGAGAGAGCGAGAGAGAGGGTGGGAGAGCGAGAGGGAGAGAGAGAGAGACAGGGGCAGAGAGAGAGAGAGAGAGAGAGAGAGAGAGAGAGAGGATGACATTTTAAGTGACAAAGTGGTTTGTTGGCGAGCATACGAGAGTCAGGGTGGTGGGTGAGGGGGGGTTGGCAGACAGTGTGAGAGGATGCTATAGAAGGGGAGACAAAGAACATGAGCCTGGGAATGAAAAGAGAGATGACGGGAGCGACAACAAGCCAGGAAAAAGTACGAGGAAAGAAAAGAAAAGAGAAATTAAGACTTAAAAAAAAACAAAAAAAATAAAAAAACAAAGTGAGAGGGCGAGCCAAGGCGAGCGAGCCAAGCTCTCCCAGGGCCGCTCTGCTGGCAGAGAGGCGGTGGGCTACTTTCAAAGTCAAAATTACACCAAGGAGCAACTTAGCAGCGGACCGCGGCAACAAAGGCTACGGTCTTAACAACAGCGCTGCCTTCTGCAACAGCGAACCACATGTTAGGAGGCTACAAACAAACTGGACGCAGCTCAATAATCTGTGTTCTATTTTCATACATGCAGAAGGCTGTTTTTTTTTTGTTTTGTTTTTTTGTGGAAGACGGATTTGAACTTGCCATCCCGCCAGTGGAAGCCCTCTCACGCTCCAAGCCCATGCAGGGCACCACCCACTTCAGCCACTACTAACGGTTTATACTGGTCACGCCGGCAACGCGAAATTGCGTTCAGAAAATCAATGAACGGTGTATTTATACCATGGAACTACCCGTCGACATAAAGTGTAGCGTCGTGGTGATTCATGTATTTACATGCTTGCGGGAATAAGAGAGGTAGGGTTAGTGCACAGGGGCACGTATAGGGGATGGAGTGTTTGCATCTGCTGCAGGGCATCTTTGGCTGCATGGTGAACATGATTCCCATAAGGAACTTGCATTCACCGGAAATTGCAGGTGTTTGTGTGTGTGTGTGTATGTGTGTGTGTTTTATGTGGTTTCAGTCTGCAAGCAGATTGAATAAGGTTCTGCTGTCCCGCAGAGCTCCATAATGCTGGAACAGGCTTCATAAATCATAGAACAACAAGTGACATCATCCTAAGCCTCGTCTCTCAGAACTGTGTTGCAGGTTCCCACTGAGCTGGATGTGCAGACTGTTAGACACCCACACCCACACACACACACACACACACACACACACACACACACACACACACACTTGAAGGATTTCCATTTCTTATAGCATATGACAGAGCCCCTTGAGGTCAGAGAGAAAAAAATAAAAGTGTTCATTCATAACCAATGCTTACTGTCGTGACGTTGAAAAAAACATAGATTTTAACTTCCTGGATTAACAACTCATAAGTGAAATTTTGTTGAAATATGTTTGTTTTTTTTTCCTAACTCTTTATTATTATTTTGAGTAACTTAATTATGCAATGTCTCTCCTCTTGTACAGTGATATTGAGCTCGATGAATATTACTGGAGATCTTATTCAATAGTTATGCAAAACTTTTGCAGTACTATAAGGGACAAGTATTGCCAAGGGATTGAAGTTTTTTTTTTTTTATTATTATTATTTTGCTGTTGCACTTTGCGGACGGCCCCTGCACACTGGGGTTCCAGCCGCCCGCACACATGTACCAGTGTTATCTGCGGTGCTTGTTTGGGGGGGGGGGGGGGGGGTTTGT
>CAAKHG010033042.1:17218-29052 GCA_901007715.1 Dactylopterus volitans
ACCCGCCCACCCACCCAACCCCGGGCTAAATTTCACCTAAGATCTGATTTTGATCAAAAACGAACAAGCAGCTGTTTCCTAGTGACACATTCTTCATATGTATTGGGGGCAGAGTGGGTGGGGGGGGTATTCCTCATGCGCTTACATGGAGAACAATACCCCCCCCCCCAACCCCCTGGCTCCACAAACACACACACACACACACACACCACCCTCCCACAGCTCCGGCGTCTGTTTTTTTTTTCTTTCCCCCCCCTCTTTTCAGAGCAACATCTGTTTCTAGCGGGCGATGGCGCGCATAAGTCGTCGGTGAGCTCACGGGCTGATCAGCAATCCGTTTCAGCTGAGACGGGCGCGGTGCTGGTCATGTATATGCATGAGGTCAAACCAATGTCGCCCTGGGTGGTCGGCGGGAGGGGGGAAAAAAAATTTAGAAATCTTCCCGAACCCGGGGTGGGCGGGGGGCTTTTTTTTTATTGCCACGTATCGATATGCAAATGCATTGGAAAGAAGAAAAAAAAGAAAAACAGTAAGAAAAGAAAAACAAGCAAGAAACGGAGCTTGCACTCGTATCATCGGCGTGTGACCTCAGCGGCGGCGCTTATTAGACGTCTGTTTACGAATGCCGCCGCATGAGAAACGGCTGATGAAAGATTGCAGCTAAACGCTACATCCATGTACCGGAGGGGGGATTTTTTTTTTTTTTTCTCACCCGCTGTTGTAATCTTGCTGGTGTCATGTTTTATTTAAATGTGCTTCCAGGGTTAGTTTGGATGTTATTTATCTTTTTTTTTTGTTTTTTTTTTTTGGCTGCGTGGGGTTGTATGAGGTCCGTCGTGGTTACCTGCGGTGGATCGCTCGCTCATTAACCCTCAGACGCGTAAGTGGGTCGAAAATGAGCCGGTGAGGTTGTTTTCTTGCAACGGCTTTGCAATAAAAAGTTGTCATCGTTTCATATTCCAGGTATTCCTCAAAAAAAACATGTTTTTGATATGATGCAATTTATAGTTCTAATTTGCCTTACGTTACATTTTATGACGTTTTAGTTTTTGACCCGTATCCGTGCGTTTTAGTGCCATTTCTTGCCATTTCTATTAAGAATAATTGTTCATTTTGTGTTTTGCATCGCACATGCAAGAATTATTTCATGTTTGAATGGCTTTTATTTGTCACTTCTGAACGCACGGGATGAACGTCGACATCTTCCTGTCGCTGCGTTCTGTACAGTTTTCTTTGTTTTTAATTACTATTGTTCAAAATGTTTGGACAAGTGAAAGTGAAAAATAAAAAAATAACTTAATCATGATATCATTCTAATATGGGTCATTTTTGACCCGCTTATAGACCAGCCAATGTCCAATCACTGGCGCATCCGTCGGTGCACCATGGTAACCCTGCACCATGGTAACCCTGCCCCATGGTAACACTGCACCATGATAACCCTGCACCATGGTAACACTGCCCCATGGTAACACTGCACCATGGTAACCCTGCACCATGGTAACCCTGCACCATGGTAACCCTGCACCATGGTAACCCTGCCCCATGGTAACACTGCACCATGATAACCCTGCACCATGGTAACACTGCCCCATGGTAACACTGTACCATGATAACCCTGCCCCATGGTAACCCTGCACCATGGTAACCCTGCACCATGGTAATCCTGCCCCATGGTAACACTGCCCCATGGTAATCCTGCCCCATGGTAACCCTGGACCATGGCAACCCTGCACCATGGTAACCCTGCACCATGGTAACCCTGCACCATGGTAACCCTGCACCATGGTAATCCTGCACCATGGTAACACTGCCCCATGGTAACGCTGTACCATGATAACCCTGCCCCATGGTAACCCTGCACCATGGTAACCCTGCACCATGGTAACCCTGCACCATGGTAATCCTGCCCCATGGTAACACTGCCCCATGGTAATCCTGCCCCATGGTAACCCTGGACCATGGTAACCCTGCACCATAGTAATCCTGCACCATGGTAGCACTGCCCCATGGTAACCCTGCACCATGGTAACCCTGCACCATGGTAACGCTGCACCATAGTAACGCTGCATCATGGTAATGCTGCACCGTGGTAACGCTGCACCGTGGTAACGCTACACCGTGGTAATGCTGCACCATGATAACCTTGCACCATGGCAATGCTGCACCACGGTAACGCTGCACCACGGTAACGCTGCACCAGGCCAGAAGCGCTGCTGTGAAATCAGATTGAAATCAGACTTCACTTTTCTTGAAACTTTGAAGATGTTTTTTCTTCTTCTTCTTCTCCTCCTCCTCCTTCTTCTTCTTCTTCTTCCCATTCAAGCGAAGCAAAGCCCTGGCCGCCATCTGGGCTTCACCGTCTCCCGGCGAGTCGTGTTTGACAGACAGCTGTGGCCATTCGCATGGAATATAGACATCAGCGCGCGCAGCAGTAAGACAGCTTCACGTTTGCGGTTGCCGCTGATGGAAGTACGACATCTTGTCTCGGTTTGGTTGCCCGTTTTTATTTCCTTGTATTTGTTGTCCCTTCCCTCAGAACTCCGACTCCGAAAGCGGATTCGCCATAAAACGAGACGTAGACACTAAAATCTGAGTGGGGGGGGGACAACTTGGAGCGCGTGAAATTACCCGTTTATGCAGGAGGATCATTTTACTCGAAAAGGAAACAGAACAACAAAAAAAACCCCAAATAAGATCATCTCATATTCACAAATCTAATATTTCAAACATTTTGGATACGCAGGGCCCAAAGCGCCAAAGGAAAGGCGGTGCCTGAGGGCAGGGTGAAAATATTCTAAGTATGGCATAAACTTAAATCAATATTTCTTTAGGCGGCGAAAATATATTTCTCTGCTGAACCTGCACAGCGGCACATTTTCAGGGTTCCTGCCTCCTCTGCTCCCGCGTCCAGGAGCTGCTCCGGCCGGGAGCCACGGCGGGCGATACACCCTCCAACAAGAGGCCATTGTTGAAACCGGAGGGGGAAGGAAAAAAAAAAAAGCGAAGGTGTGTTTTTTTTATTATTATTATTTTTCTAATGCGCTAAACTTTGAACAGAGATGTGCTTGTGAGGGTGGAAACCAAAATCCGGTTGGAGGGAAAGAAGTGCAGGAAGGGGGGAGGGGGGGTGGGGGAGTTGTTTCCATGAACATGACGACGCCTTCAGCTGCGCCTCCAGGTAGATTAAGCCGTAAATTATGAGATTAATGTAGATGGGTGCTTTTTAAAGTCACGCGTGGGAGTTCGCCGGCAGGGCAGGGCGGCGCGAGGCGTTCCAAGGTCACGCATGGCGGCGCGAGGCGTTCCAAGGTCACGCAGCGCGCGGACGGTTATGGGGAGATGAGTTAATTAGCTCAGACTGCACTGTCACCCCGGCGCGCGGCGCTCTTATCCCGCTCGGCGCTCCGGGGACCATGTAATCCTCGCGGATGAGGAGTGACTCACGAGGCGTACGTATGTGATACACACACACGCTCACACACACACACACACACACACACACACACAAACGTATGTTTTGTGACATAGTGACTTCATGTTTGTTCCATTTGCTCCATCCGAGTCCTCGTCAGAGTGGCTCAAACCCCCACACGTGACCGCTTTTCCCCGCTTCCGACACGCCGACTTTGAGGACAAAATGTTCCCTTGCTGCCTGATACATCCCGGCCGACGGCAGGCGCCACGGTAACCGGATTACCAGCGTCTATCAGGGTCTGTCGCTTCACCTGTCGGTGGTCATAATCTTATGGCCGATGGTGTTATGGACAATCTCCGGGTGGGGGACCCTTAAAGGCGCGTTGGGTTACGTGATCCTGAGCGCCGGCCGGGTATAATCCCAATCATAATCCTAATCCCAATCACATCTGCGTCTTCAGGCCAGCGGACGAACCGGCAGGACGCAGGAGAGGAAAAAAAAAAACGCGTGTTAGCGTGCGCGTTTCCGGGCCTTCTTGGCTTAGCATGCATGAATGCG
Organism: Dactylopterus volitans; assembly: GCA_901007715.1. Classification (NCBI taxonomy): domain Eukaryota; kingdom Metazoa; phylum Chordata; class Actinopteri; order Syngnathiformes; family Dactylopteridae; genus Dactylopterus; species Dactylopterus volitans. The sequence goes on from CAAKHG010033042.1 coordinate 21,195, forward strand.
CATATGTCAGAGTTTAACCGCCTTTTCACCTGCTTTTGTATTCATATATACGTTTTTTTGCGAGGATCACCGCTGCCGCAGCAACCTGCGATGCCATTCAAACCGCGTACGATTCTCCTCACGGGGGGGGTTCGATTCAGTGGAAGTGGAAACGGCGGCCGTTTCTCACCTCGCTGATGGAATCAGAGGCTCCGTGTGTGATGGGAGGTGGACGCCGCGTCGTCGCGTCCTCTCGTCGTCGTCGACGTCGTCGCCTGCGGAGACACAGAGAAGCGTCTCGTGACTTCAGCATGCTAGGTTAGGGTCATCTAGTTAGCTCGCGCTAGCTAGCTGCAAACGAAGCAAACTTACTTCCCCTCGGTTTTGTCTCGGTCGTAAGCTCGTACGGTTTTTGTTTCATAGCAACTCTTCATAAATATGAGCCAAAAAAGTGAACATTACAAGATGATATTTGTATTATTTTTTTTTTCCCCAGGTGGAGGACACCCACCGTGTAACCGCCGCTGCTGCTGCTGCTGCTGCCGCTGGTCCACGTTCTGGTTCTGGACTTTGACCCGGTCTCGAATGGCTCCTGATGCCTCGCTGCCGCGTCCAAGAGGCCGCTGGGAGGATTCCAACCCCAGAAGCTTCTGCTCACCTGTCCGCGTCCCCTCTCGTGGTTACGCGAGACTCTGAAACACGCGGTTCTGGAAACACATTTAAAGGTGAAAGAATTCAAGAGGACATCGAACTTAAATGCCCCCCAATGTTCTCTGCTGGAGATTTATGTCTGGTTTTCCCCACACGAGCGCCATTCCTAAAGAATCTGTCCGCTATCTGCAACCTCGCGCGAAGTCGCCACGGCGACAGCTGCTTCCTTCCCTTCCCACCCTCCCCGTTCCATCCCTTCCGTCTCCCAATTTAATTTCCTGCTCTCCCAGATATGCCTGCTCACCTGCACCTGCTCGGCAGATGCGGCGGCCCCTCACCTGTCCTCGCGCCCGCTCCTCGGCGCTCCGGCCCACCCCCGCCCCGCCATGTTGGAACGCCGCGCTATGCAGGTTTAACAGAGTTTATAGTGTCAACTCGACCCTGAACGCTAAAAAAAAAACAAAAAAACAGTTGCATCCCCGAAAAACAAACCGCCGGGAGGCCGCGTTCGGCAGGCGCGCCGGGCTCAGGCGGCTCGGCGTCCGGCGCCTCACCTGCGCCCGGAGCACCTTGAGCGCGGACGCCATGACACCGCGGTGAACCGCGCCACATCCTCTCGCCGCTCGTAATTGCTCCCCACTTGCCTTTAATTAAAAGGCATAATCCCATTAACAAGCAGAAATAGGATTAATACTGGCGCAGACTCCAGCTGCTGCTCTGCAGCGAGTGTGTGAGAGTGTGTGTGTGTGTGAGAGGGAGAGAGCGAGAGAGAGAGAGAGAGAGAGAAAGGTATATAGGGACCGCTACCGCACGGGTGATGTTGGGGTAATAAATGAAGAACAAAGAAAGAGAGAAGAGGGAGTCACATGATCGATTTAAAAGATCGCACCCAAAAAAAAAAAAAATCTCCGATGACTTTTGACCGATTTGCACAAAACGTTCCAACGCGAGCGCGTTTTTAAAATTTATTTATTCATTTATTTTGAGCGAGAGGTCACAGTCTTCTTCCCCCCGCGGGGACGGGGAGACATCCTCCCTCGCCGGCGAGCTAAAAGGTGAGAAACAATGACCGTGAAGGGATGACACGCCGGCACAACACCTCCATTGTGGAGGCAACAAAGGCTGCCGCTGAGCCGCAAGGATAAGAGGACACGCCAGCCGGGGGAGCGCTCAGTGTTCCTGAGTCGATTACGCCGCCGTTGCCTCGCGGCGGCGCCTCCCTACATCTGTTTTTTGTCCTCCGACGCGCCCCGTACCGGCTCCAGCCTTAATTCTCGCCTCTCATTATCGAATTCCCCGCCTCCACCACCCGCCCTCCCCGCCCCGGCTCCGCTGTTGTTCATCCGTCGGGGGAAGGATGCCTCATTACGAGATCTTGAGTGTCCATCAGCCTGGTTGTTGGGGGCGAATGAACAAATAAATAAACGAGGGTGTCGGAGATGGGCCGGAATATCGGAAGATTTCGGGAGTTATATTCAAAGACCGGAGATCACTCACAGCAATGACCCCCCCCCCCCACCACACACACACACACACCACCACCACCACTGTGATCGTTTCACGATAAAATAAGAAAGAATCCGGGTGACCTTGCGCGTCGGCTGCTGTGACTGGTCAGTATTCCGGCAGCCACCCCGGCCTGTCTGTCAGTCGTGTGTGTGCGCGTGCGTGCGTGCGTGTGTGCGTGTGTGTGCGCGCGCGCGTGTGTGTGATGTGTCAGGGTTTGAACCAGCGAGCGGTGGAGTTCAGAGGGCTCGTCTCCGCTGCCTCTGTGGGCTCCTCCTCTGACAAGACAGCAAAGTGACAGCACCAAAGCCCGGACACATCACTGACAAGCAAGGTTAGGCTGATAAACGGGGGCGGGGTGGGAGCGAGGGGAGGAGAGGGGGGGTGGGCCAGCGGGGGGGCCCGAGACTTTTAATTTAAAAAACTGGAAATACCTGTCAGCGTTGTCCGTCACTGTCGTTCGCCGGGAGTGACATAAATGCACCGTCGGGTTTAGATAACTGGTCTTGTGTTCTGGTTTGTTTGAATGTTAGCAGCTTCGGCGCCATCATTCCCCACCCACCCCCTCCACCCCCTCCACCCCCCCGACCCCTCCACTACCCTCCCGGAAGGAGGGCGAAAAAAAAAAAACCTCAGGGCTGCAGGACATCAGTGGCTGAGGCGAACCGCAACCATTCACGGGGCGATCAAACCCTGCGGACTCCCGCCGCGCCCCCCCCCCAACCCCCCCCACCCAACGTGGACTCATAAAGCAGAGAGATCAGTGATCACAGCGCAAACCACATCTGACACCGGCTAATACCTGATCTCACCCTCAGCCGGCTCACTTTTATATGTTTGAGTGTGATAGGACGCGGTGGTGGTGGTGGTGGAGGTGTGGGGGGTATGTGGGGGGTATGTGGGGTGTGGGGGGAGTTTGGAAGCTGTCAAATTCGAAATCCCCCCCACACAGGGTTGGGGAACGCATTACAATGTGTTGTTTGGCAGAACCGCGCCGAACGCCTGAGCGCCGTTGAGGACAAACGCGGCCCGCTGAAGGCAGCTCGTGTGCCCGGGAAACGATCTCGTGTGTGAAAGTGGCAGGAGCACCGGGCGGCGGGGTTTTTTTCGCCAGCCCACATTGGCAGAGCAAAACCCTCCTCACCACCCTCACCGGTCGATGCTAACGACGGCGGTACGAAAACTCGAGCTGCGTCTTCGGCATCAAGCTTAAGCAGCGCACCTCCGCCCCCCCCCCGCCCCTCCCCGGTCCACTCCGGTCTCCGGGCTTCTTTCGGGGTTGTTTGAGGGCGCGCCTCGGCTCTTATCTCGGGGGGCTTCCTCGGCGGAGGAGAGCCGGGTTCTCTAAGACTTTGGCGGAGTCTTTGATGCGCGGGAAGTCACCTCAACGTGGCCTTAAGAAGTCCGGTTGTCTCCGGCTCAGGGGCTTAGGATTAAGCAGGCCCGGGGGACCGAGGATCTTCAGCAGACACTCTGGACTCTCCTTCACCGGGAGCCATAAAGATCGTGGACGCAGATGGGAGTCCTGATGAACTACGGGTTGGTTTCCTCCCTCGCAACACCGGAGATTGCCCAGATGTCGGCGACGTCGGCATCTGCTCCTAATGGCGGTTTCAGCAAGGAGAGACGGCGGGGGGGCGGGGCGGGGGGGAGGACGTGATTGGATGAAACACCACGGGGCTGCGAGAAGAACCGGAACACCCGGGAGTGGAAATCCTTCATCTCGGTGCCGGTGGACGCGGAAGTGGTGACACGAGGGTGCAAGATGAAGCAGAAGAGCTTCGCTTTGACCCTGCGCGGGCGGCACTCGTCCGTAAGTGGGTCGAAAAATGAGCCGCGTTAAAAATCAATGCGGTTTTGTGCCATTTTCTGTTATTCTCATTTTTTTTCACTTTTTAACATGTTCGAACATTTTGAACAAAAATAACTGAAAACAGAGAAAATCGATTGCGCAGAACAGGGCAACAGAGAAATGTTGGAAAAACATAAATGCCACAAAAAGCGCGTTGATTCTAACACTTATAGAAACTTGGGCTCGCAGTACAAAAACTACAATTTCTTAAAATTTAAAAAAGGTAAATTGAGAGTTTAAATGGCATCCTATTTTTAGGAATACCTGGAATATGAAATTCTAACTTTTCATTACGGCGTTTCATTCGTTTCATTCAGGCGTTATGCAGCAATAAATTCTATTCGTCGTTGATGACGCCGGTGCAGTTACATTTATTTCATTTTGTTTTCCGATGCCTGTCTAACTTTTAGCACACTCAGCTGCCATCGGCACCCGACATGGCCGCACCACCCGCGACGGCATGCTGCCGCTGCTGCTGCGTCATGTTTAAGGACTGCAAGTACGACACCGGGCAACCCCCCTGAACACTGGTCACTTTTCAGTACTCACGCAAAGCCGGCTGGATGAGAGCTCGTCTAGTCTTCTTCCGCTTATCTGGGATGCGCCAGACCCGTGTGGTTCCTCCTGCAGGTGGTGGGCCTGGCTCCAGGGTGGGGCCCCGCACACCCTGGTCCTTTGGCGTCTTTATGGACCGTTCTTAGTCTGGCCCTTCACCCAGGACCAGTTTGCCATGGGAGACCCTACCAGGGGCTGCTGCTGCTGCTGCTGCCCCCGACAACATAGCTCCTGGGATCATTAGGGCACTCAAACCCCTCCACCACGATAAGGTGACGGCCCACGGAGGGGACGGCGAGACCTGCTGCTAACAAAACACAGTTCCCCAACGTGAAGACCGGCGGCAGATCGCAGGCTTAGCAGGGCTGGAATCAAACCTCGGGGTCACGTGACGGTAAAAGCCTCAGCGCTTTAAAGTTCTAAATTCACTGGCTCGTCTGACAGCGTTTGACCCCTCACCACCTCTGCCTCCTCCTCCTCCTCCTCCTCCTCCTCCTCCCGGCACCATTTTTTTTTTGTTTTTTGTTTTTTTTTGCGGCATCAGATCTGGATGGACAGCTCCTGACAGTTCCCGACGCTGACAGCCCGACAGTCACGGCTGCTTTCACACGGCAATCGGCCAGCGAACGGAGCTGAGCGAGTCGGCGCGGCGCCGCCAGACGAGCGGCGCGGGGCGGCGGGGCTCGAGGTAACGGGCCAACCCGACCCGGCGCCCGCCGCGAACAAACCAGCCGTTATCGGAGAGAAAAATGTAGATGAGGAAGCAAGACACAGCGGGCTGGAATCTCTCGTTGGACAAAAAATTGTTGATCCGAGTGATGCAATGTTGCCATTTGGATTTCGTGGCCCAACGTGAAACAAAATAGTTTAATGGCGTGACGGTCACACAACTGCGTAAAAATGTTGCTGTGTAAATATAACACATCTGACAAGCATCTAAAGCTAAAACCACTTTAAAAATCTAAATCTATAGAAAAAAACGGGTCATGTTAGAAGTTAAATGTGATTCCATATTGCCACTGATAAAGAACAAGCCGGGTGTTCGTGGTGGTGAACTCGGTTCTTTTCATGGACTCGAGTTAGTCTGAGCGACTCGCTGAAGTGATTCCGGCTCACTTGAGTCGGCGTTGCTGCGCCAGTCAGTTTTAGGTGACGTGAAATTGAAATATGTTGAATGTAGACCAAAAACCAAAAAAAACAACAACGAAAAAAAATGCAAAGTAGGTAAAAGTAATATAAGCTGAAAATGCAAATGTGAAAATAGCAAGAAATGCAACAAAGATGCAAATTGTGCAAATTGGGAACAGACTAAGAATTTACGATTTTAAAAAGCTGCGTAAACAAAAACAACCAAACTGGGGAAAAAAAATGAAAATTGTGCAAAAAGTGTAGATACATGCATTTTAAAAATAAAATGCACGCAAAAAAAATAATCATTATAGCATGTGCATAAAATATATCTGTCACACAACAGTTACCAGTGTCTTTAACCGCTTGTTTATTACAATATTTAACTTAATACTTTTAGAATCACTGACGGATCACCCGAGTCCGCCGTGTTTCCCATGAATCCGCGAACTGGCCTTGTGCACTTAGCATCAGCCAGCCGGAGGACTGACAGGATCCGGGTTCATGGAGACCTCGGACTCGTGATTCGTGATTCAGTACGAAGATTCGAATCATAAACCCGGGCGATTCAGGAACCCAGCAGCTCTAATAGGGTATTTGTAGTCTGTGTCAATTCAAACACAGAAAAAAAAACACCCAAACAACCGTGCTGCACTGTTCTGGAAGTCTTTAAAAAAAAAAAAAAAAAAGTTCCTCCATGCTGCTAGCTAAAGGCTGCGCACATCTGAATTCATCCTGTGAGGATTCATCTCAGTCGGAGAGATTATGTGAAATAAAAAAAATATGTAAACCTAGCCGAGGCAAGATGGCCCCTTTTCCGTTCCACTTAAAGCTACTGTACATCTCCGCTTTGAGTGACATGATGGAAATAATGCGAAGCCCGGGATGTGAGATGGGGGGAGTGGGGGCGGGGCGAGAAAAAGAGGGAAAAGGGAGAGGAAAAAAAAAAACTGTCTATGCTGTCTGCATAGAAATGTAGCCAGTCAAGCTTTGACACAGAGATTGCATAACAGCCCATGCATAAAACATGAAGCTTTGCATATGCAATGCACACACACACACACACACACACACGCACACGGTCAGGCCGGCATATGGTGCAGACTCCAATCTCCTCGCTTTCAGCCCGGCCACCGAGCCCACAAACGCGGGGGAACGGACTCCGTGTTCCCCCTCCAGCACCCCCCACCCTCACTGCGTGGCCTTCACGCAAAAAAAAAATAAACGCTTTTTCAGAGATGCGCTTAATTGGAAGCTTTTTTTTTCTTAATTCTTCAGTTGTCGTTGTTTTTGTTTTTGTTTTTTGTTTTTTTTTCGTTTTTAATTTTTTTTTTTTGGGCAGCCAGAGTCGGTGAGAGAACGTGATCGTCAAGCGGAGGTTCCGCGGAAGACTCATCAGAGAGCAAGCGAGAGAGAGGATTAGGATTTAGTGGGGCTGCGGGCGATAGCGCAAGGGCAAAGACGCAGCCGCCGCAATCCTGTTTGCCTCCGAGCGCCGGCACACGCGCGGGAACCCGTTTTTTTTGTTGTTGTTGTTGTTGTTTTTTTTTTTAATGTAGATTTTTTTTATTTTTTTGTGAGTCAGTGTCCTTTAGAAAATGATGACACATAGAAATTTATAAATAAACAGGGAAGGGAGGGGAAAAAAAGGCCGTTCAAACCCAAGTTTGGTTGAGAGGGCGAGGAACAAAAATAAAAATAAAAAAAAAAAAAAGGTTTGACAATCATTAAAAGTGCAACTTAAAAAAAAAAAAAGAAGATAGTTTTGGGGATAATTATGAAACTTCAGAGCTGAAGAGGCTTTCTTTTCCCTTCTCCTACCCCCTTTCACACCTAAGATCCCCGGATCTTCCCCCCTCTTCCTCGCTGTCCTCGACTTCACCTCTGCCGGCTTGTTTTCCCTCCTCGCCGTCCTCCTCGTTACCGAGCTAATCCCAGCCACCGTCAAGATTTAAACGCCGCTTTCAGCGCGTGCCATATTTTCCTCATTCAGCATCATTTCCCTGAGCCTGAGAGAGGATGGGGAAGGGGGGGGGGGGGGGGGGGGGGGGGGGGGGGGGGGGGGGGGGGGGGGGGGGGGGGGGGGGGGGGGGGGGGGGGGGGGGGGGGGGGGCATGAGAGGAGATAAAGAGACACACTGCGTGGATTACACACACAGACACACACATAAATATGCAACATACAAAT
>CAAKHG010033043.1:0-13006 GCA_901007715.1 Dactylopterus volitans
GTTGACTAAAGGCATGTAGTTTTACTTTTAATGCAGAAGGCTGCAGGGGCCATGGAACATGACATTTTTGAGTGGAACATGACATTGTTGACTAAAGGCATGTAGTTTTACTTTTAATGCAGAAGGCTGCAGGGGCCATGGCTGTAATTATCCTGTAGATGATTTGGGTTTTTCATTTAATTTGAATAAAAATACTTATGAAGTACGAGCATCAACCTAAACATCCATACATGAAGCATTAGAGTGTCTATATTAGACACAAGGCACAATATTTCTTATCACTTGCAATGTGCTTGTGGGTGCACAAAGCCTTGATGTCAGGACATTTGATAGTAGAGAAAGTCTTATGCTTGCTGATAGTCGTGTGCAGTTCTTATAAATATCTTGAAAAGACAATAAATAAAGCTCTTTCTGTGGAGATCATATCATGAAATAATCTTTCAGCGCTTAACAGGGAGCAAAACACCAGGATCAACAGTCCCTGCAGCTATCTGTACAATAAGGGATGTCTAGATTGACATAACTGAAAGAATTTTGTGGGATGTTTCTGCTTTGTTCTCATGAGTTAGTAGTGTACATTAGCCAGCCGTTATTACTTTACAAATGCTGCACTAGGTGCTACGCCACTGAGTATGTGTGTGCGCATGTATGCACATGCTTGTCTAAGGGTAAGGATTAGTCACCAGCCTCCCCAGCATGCCCCGTCACCCTACAGGCAGGACTAAAGAAGCAAAGGTTCTCAGCCAATCACAGCCAACGCAGAACACAGCAGCTGCAGCCAACCAGCAATGGAGACACAGTATCATACCCCAATTATTAATCCAGATAAAAATCAACAAAGTGTGTGTTTAAGTAAAAAAAAAAAAAAAAAAAAGGTGAGTGTTAAACTACGGCCCCATGATATCTCTGGATGTTTTCCATTTTTATTTTTTTTACCCAAAATTCCTTTTTTTCCTGTTTTCGAAATATTTCTGAATTCTGTTCATTATGCTTTAAAATTATTTTGTCATCAGAAAGTGTCTAATCATGTGGGGGATGAGTAAGATTTCAACAATAAAACATCTTACAAATTCAATGAAAAACAATACATCTGATGCAACACATTATACATTCTTTTAATCAATGAAAGCACTTTTATATATAAAAAAAAACATTCCATCCTTTCATAGAAATACTTGTGGATCTGACTCATAGTTACTTGGATATTGCTCCGCGCGGAGTTCAACTGAGGTCATTTACCTCTGTTGTTTGGAGGACTACAGCTGCATACAAACAGACCAAGACGAGCAGTGATAACGGAGTCTGGAATAAAGGTTACATCCGCAAATTTGGCACTGACATTTCAGGTTTTGCAGATGATTCCATTTTTATAATCAAATTCGGCAATTCATCCCATTTTGGCATTGCGGATATCATAGGGCCCCATGAATCCATCAGACACAAGATGATGCATGTGGATGAATAAATGTGCTTCCTGACCTTATCTTTATTCCAAGGCTGACGTAGAATCACATCTGGATCTTACATGGCCTATTTCAAGCTCAAAGGCTGTCCAGATACTCTTATCTAAGCAGCGGTCTACTCAGTTTGAATTTCATAGAATGCTCAAACTATTCTGTGAAGGCCATTTTTCTTAATGGTGGCATATCCTCCAGGTTGCGTCATCCACTCATTCTTTGGAATATCAGGGAAATCAACAGCATCTTAGTGTCTGTCTGAATAATATTCAGCAATTGTTTATGCATATACGCATCTGTTTGTTACCTGTCAAAGATGGCTCCAACACCTGCACTATGAGCGCTGTTCCTGTGGACATGTAGGCCGGTGGCCAGTAAAATTCCATCCTTCACTGAGATTGAACGATGGGAGAACGATGCAATCAGGAGTTCATTCCAACCTGTTGATGAGACGGTAATTCGAAGTGCATAAATATTCCACTATTATGCTGCTTTTGTTGAATTTATACCGTCATTGTCTTAATTCTTTGGCAAACTCCTGTCATCCTTTCCCAACCCTGACAAGGATCTGCATAATGTCCACCTTGCAACTAAAAGCTCTCCCTGAAATGACCAAACTCTCCCCATTTAAAGTGTTGCAAAGCAATTCCAGTTCTTTTGAAACCACAGACACGCTAGTATTTAGCTTGATATAGAAAAAAGGAAATGATATTCATTAAAAAAGTGTTTCCATCATAAAGAAAGTTGCACTCTATTCAGTACATTTGCACTTTCAAATTAGACCCAGCAGTTCCCCAAAAAATAATTGTGCTTTTTTTTTTTTTTTACATTGTTCAAGCTCTTAATGTGTCAGAAAGGTGATGATTCAAAAACAGGGTAAGCTAAGTTGCATTTGGTCACAACATACCGACAATGCTGCAAAAGCTTCACAGATGAACTGAACAAACTGAACTTAACTAAACTGAAAATAACAACAAAATGGAATGTGGCCCCAAAGCACGGTTAATGACAAGTTTACTACCATCCGATTAATTATGCAGAGTAAAAATACATCCTTTAAGCCGATGAGTACGGCAGACCCAGGTTATAGGCTCCCTGGCTGAAAACATCTCATACTGAGATTTATGATAACTTGGATGAACAAGCGCTATTATCTAGTATTCAATAAAGTTTGTGTTTGCAGCTCAGAGAACCCATTATTTATCAGGCTCTCATGGAATTTTACACTCAAGGAGGATTTTAAAGCTTAACATTTCACCGACATTGACCAATGTGGGAAAGGTTACTCAGACAACCTACCTGCTCGTAGCAAGATAACCTGGTCATCCAGGGGCAGTTCAGAGAAGTGGGGGATCCTCTTGGCCCACTCGACCAGGGTGAAGAGCTGCTTGTCTGCTGCCTGACAAATGTTTGTGACAGGATCGTTGGGCTGAGGAGATCAGAACAAAAGGATGCGTATGACGTCACCAGAGAGCTTGACAAGCAAACATGGTATTACTTGCACCTACAGCCTGCAATACAAAACCAGTGCACATCAATGTACAAGTAACAGTGTGTCGATTTTGTGCAAAAATATTTACGCTCAATTATAACAGTAACTGAGCATATGTATATTAATTGACCGTGTCCAACAGTAGAAAAATACATGACATCATCTGTGGTTGACTTCCACCACTTCCACGACTCACAGAGCTTCCTCCTGAGCTTCCATCTGCATGCAGCTCCGTCTTCTGCTCGACAGCCATTTCAGCCTCCAAAATCTTTTCCACCGGCATCTCCTCGTTGACTGCGCTGGTCGACTCCACCTCGCCGTCCCGCTCCTTGTTCCTCTGACGCTCCTCTTGAACAGCTGCAGGATAGGGGATCCGGGTTGACAGAGAGGATCAAAGGAGAATGAGAGGGGGAGGGGGAGCGGTAAGAGGAAAAAATGGATGAGAGAGGGAAATGTAAAGACATCGATATGAAAGAATGCAGAAGCAGGGAAAAGAATGAAAAGAAAAAAGAATGATGGACAATGATAAGGAGGCAAATGTTTTGGGTAGTGAACAAGAAAATACAGCAGCAGCAGAAAAACAGGACAAAAGGCAGTGGAGTGCAAAAGTGACAGTAGAATGAGCAGGAGGGATGTTCCAAATGACCAAAAAAAAGCAAAAAAAAAAACAATGAGGGAAGTAGGATTGGTGATAAAAACAAAATGTGTGGAAAGTGGCAGGTAGAAATGAGGGAGGAACACATGGAAGACAAAAAAGGAGGAAGCAAGCAGAACAGGGAAAGGTCAGAGTACGAACACACTGTTATGAAAAAATGTGCAAAATAATTCACAGTAAATTCAAAAACTTTCACACCGTCTTTCATACTTTTCAGCCGCGTTACCAAGGCAAAAATGGACCATATGTGACAAACATGAGTCACTGTTTTTATTGACTTGACAACAACTTCGATGTAACACTGGCATTCAGACAACGGGCAATTTCCCGTGGCTTAAATTTCAGGAAAACCAGGCCTCTCCAGCAGAAATCTCTGCCAATGTTTATGTTATCCCACACCCATATTATAGAAACTGGGTTTATCATTTTCAATCACATTTAAGAAATCGGAATACTGCAGAAGGTTGACGTAGACCAGGTTATTTTAGTGCATGGAAATACGATGAAGATCCACTTGATTGACATCAATTAGACCGATTAACTGAAGCCATTTTTATAAAACACTCCCTCTGGTATTGGGGATATTTGAGGAAATCAAATACCCATAGTTTATCTCAAGGACAGATGAGAATACGCACAGACATACCCATAGTTTAAGTAAAAATATTCTATAGCAAACTTTTTGTACACAAGTCAAATTAAAGTGAACATAACTGTCCTGATACACACAGGCAACCCCATACTCAATAGCACAAGCCAATATACATTCTTTAGAAATGTTTTTAAAATTTAATCTTGATTTTTACGTAATTGCTTTACAGAATTATAAGACCACGGTTGCAAATTTCTGCGTCATTTAATTTAATCATGACTTTTTTTTTTTTTAGAATCATTCATTTTAATAAACTGTGGTTCTTGCCAAAGTTGGTCTGATCACGAGTTCATTACCGGTCATCAGCCTGTCTGAAAAATCAATCAAAAACTCGGCATGCTCGTAATCATGCCTGATATCAACCAGGGCTAACAACTGAAAAGCTCGCTTTTATCTTCTTGACTTCCTCATCAACCTGCACTCGTCACTACGTCTCTTTTTGATATCGTGAAAGGAGCGGCCACGACTTTCGGCCTCGTGATGGAAGGCGGCTGCTTTACATGCCAAGACTGGAGGGACTCAAACATCTACTCTCCCCTCACTTGCAAGCATTGACCTGTCCTTAAAAATGGAGGTCTTAAGACAGAAGTGGAACCGATCTGACTGAGCATCTAGGTGGAAACGAGCACTTTCTCACTTTACAGTATACTGTAGTGGGACGGTGATTAAAAAGGAGTGTGCATACTCAGCAGATAAAAAAAAAAAAACATGGGGAACTAATTCAGAGCTGGCATTGATCCACCCCTGAGAACTGGCAAGGGACTGTGGAAAACATTTCAGACTAGCTCCTTCTCGCTGATATGCAATGAAATATTTCTGCTTCTCGCTCACTCATACAGACACAGACACACGCCCCTCCCTCCCTCTTCTCCTTACATCTGTCGTTCATCTTGGCCACTACAGAAGGAGGGGGGGAGAGAGAGAACGAGAGAAAACAAAAAGAGGAAGAGAGGGGGAAAGGGGGTTAGTGTTTACAAGGCTGACCCACCCCCATCTCCCTCTCTACCACTCTGTACTCATTCTGTCTATCCCCGACTACAGAAATATTATCAGAAATAAGTTTTCATGCGCAAAAAGTATAACACTGACTATTTATACAATCTTATTGAATGTCATGGTGACGTTAAAAATTAAGGACTGGGGATACAGGTTTTCCAGACACGGCAGGTTCATCAAGTGTTCATTTCCACAAACTCAACCTAACGCGTTGTGACTGTACTATACTGTCTACACGCTAGACACACCAACCACACACAAAATCACAAACACTTTAATAATCCCGGAAACTCACTTCAGATGAAACTGACAAATCTTGGTTGCTAATTTTTGGCACCTAACTTTGATTTGGTGGTAGTTTTTTGTAAAAAGACAGATTTTATTTTTTTTTTGGTCATTTGGATGATAGTTTTACTCAGCACAGGCTAAAAAAAATGTAATCTTGCAGCTATCATTGTTTCCATGTGTTTTCATGTCATTTACTTGTTTTCACACATGTGCGCGCATGCACACATACACACACACCCACACACACAGAGTTCATGTGACTCTGCTCTGCACTGACACACCAGACTGGCTCTCCAGTAAGACCCAGGGTCATTTGTTCACTTAAATACTCCGTTTTAGTTGATGCTGAAAGCTGTGCTTATTTTAAAGAACTGATAACATCAGATGAGCTCACTGACAGAGACAGATAGTTTCTGAGTGTTACTGGGACCTGAAATGATGAGTTACGATGTGTGATTCCACATTTCCAGAGCCAAGTCTAAAGGGAGAACGTCAAGATGTCCAAGCAGTGTGGATGGTAATTGCAGTCAACCGAAGCGCCAGCTTCCTGCATGTTTGCTAAATGGCTACAAAATTTGTTCTGACACCTGTGACATCATTGGTTCTAAAGAGGAACTGCAGCCTACTTCAGCCTGGATTTCTAGTGTCCACCACTGGAATCATGCTCTAAGCCCATGGCTGTACAACACTCGGGCAGACTGTCACCCACCTCCATCAGCTGGGCAAAATTTGGAATATGGGGCTTTGGCATTGGAAGCTCTTGCTGGCTGCACAGCTCGGTCAACACAGCACACACAGAGGAATTCACGACTTCAGCTGACTATGTTTACCATCAACACTGATGAAGATACAAATGAAAAATATGGTGAAATTTCCCTTCAACAATTTCAAAACAACATTTTTGAACCCTTATAAAAACCAGATTTGGGAGCAGAAGGGCACCAATGCTGCCCAGCTAAATCATGATCGTGTCTGTCTATCCAATCGTACACACTCCAGCCTCTCGGCTACCAGGTCCTACATGACAGAGAATCTTTAGACTTCACAGGAGAGAAGTTTGCTCGGTTTGCTTGTCCCCAAGACGACTGAGCAAACACCACCGACTTATGAGGGACAAAAAAAACTGCTCGGTCAACCACTTAGTCATTACCCTCGAAGCCCCTTGGATTCTTCAAATTTTCATTCAGTAGAAAAACTACAGAGGAACCACTTTGCTGATTAATAAATGCAACTGCACAGCAGTGTCACACTTGTCTTCAATTTTAGGTGTCATGAGCAGAAAAGGATTGAAAGCCAGTGACATACAGAAGGAGTCTGAAGAAGTTATAAGCTTGCTCACCCTCTCTCTTCATGCCCATGGCCAGGCACTTCTGGTAACGGCAGTACTGGCACCGGTTTCTCTGTCTCTTATCCACCATACAGTCTTTATTGTCCCGACAGGTGTAGGTCAAGTCTTTGCGCACTGTTCGCTTGAAGAAACCTTTACAGCCCTCGCAGCTGTAGACACCATAGTGCTTACCTAGTGAGGAAAGGTTGGGTTGTAGGGGAGGTGGGGTGCAAAAAGGACATTAATTTGTTTCAAGAAAGAAATTTATCATTTAAACTGTCTGCCCGAAACCAGCAGGCCGAGATGATCGGAGGTTTATTTAAGGTGTCGTCACCAGATGATCTGTCTCCGCAGATGGAACAAAGGCGCTTCTGGGAGAGCATCGGCCCTGGGCTGTGGGACGACAGCTGCTTCAAGCCCAACGGAGGTTTCACATCATCGGAGCTGCTCACGGCATGAAGTCCTGACATGGACACTGTCGAGTTGATCTGAACAGAGGGGGTACATGAACACAATGTCGAGAACAGGAATTTTTTTTGGACGCAGTTTATAATTCTTCTTGTAAACAGCTACACAGAGTAAATAAACGGGAATCTGTAAATCCTACACAGTGGCTGGATCTTGGAATTGTTATTAAAACAACTGCTTGGAAAGGCCTGTACAGTACGTTTAGACCGCCCATTACCTGCGGACTGCTAATGGGTCCGTAGCCCACTGATGGTGTGCCAGGTAAGCAGGGTGACCCCAGCGAAGAGCTGATGACAGAGAACGGGGAGCCGATACTACTGATGGGACTGTTGACCCCAGCTGTGGTGATGGGAGGCAGGGAGGTCATGGAGGCTGCCGCCGAGGGAACCAGTGGAGGCGAGCGCTGACCCGACGGAGGGGAGGACACAGACGAACTGTCTGGGCTGCGGGAATCTTCGAAAGGGGAAGCGACAGAGTCAAAAAATTTTAAAAGGTGCAAATCAATTTGGCACAAAAAGGGCTGGAGTTATCAGTAGCAAAAATGCAGGTAATTTTTACTGACTATCAACAGCAAAAATTAAACAACTGGCCCACTTACTGCTACAGTTAAAATCAGACAATATATTGATCCACTAATTGCTGCATTTATGCTATGTTTACTACATAAGCCTTTCACACGGGGTAATAAAACTGTGTTTAAATTATCATGACACACCGCAAGTCTTAACATTGACATGTGACATAATGCCGCCAGTTTAGTGGGGTTACCAAAACAACATATGCAGGTGTGACAATGTGAAGTGTTTTAACAGGTGGCAAATTAAAATCAACAAAGACGCCATTTAAAAACTGCAACAGCTAACCACATGCCAACCGCTCAACTGCCACACTGTCCTGACTTGCAACACTCCAAGTATTTGCTTAGCAGTAGACGGTGGGAAGTAGACAAAGTTGATTTGAATCTGCTTAGCCGTTTATAGTTGCCCCGCTTGGGACCAGATGAAACCGCATCAGTATGCGGCCGCGAGCAAAATTTAATGCAAAAGACATGCTGCAGTGTCATAGCACATAACTGTAGTTCCGAAACAGGATAATAATCGGGCATACGGGGATCTGTACAACGTGACAAACAGTCGAAATCAATACCGTCAACTTTGTTTGAAAAACCCGTCAAGATGATTATAGAAATCGGCCCCGACGGGTTTTGTCCATTTGATTTAATTCAGGGTGCACTTGGCTGCATGAGGCCAGTGCTTTCCATCGCCTCGGCAATGCAGTCAAGTTTTAGCTTCATCATAAGCGGCGTCTGTCGTAGGCCTTATTTTAAAGCAGTTGTGGAGAGCAAGAGTGTAACATTATGAGCAAAAAAACCTGCACCTAATATCAACAGTTCCCCACCAGTGTTCAGATGCCATGTTTTCTGGGCATTGCAGCACCGCTAGCGACGGCTGAATACGAGTTGTTGTCTCACCTCTGCTGTCTCCCATGATGGTGGCTGGGGCACAGGGACTGGCTGGCAGCGACACACCGACGTGCTTTTGTATTTAAAGCCCGCTATCAAACTCTAGACCGCGGACTGAGGCCCGGGCCGGAGTTGTTAGGGGAAACCAAAAACGGATCTGAAATTCCAACACAAGGAAGACCTCTGCATTAGCTTCTGTTTTGGCACAGAAAAAAAAAATACCTGTTCGATCGCAGAACTGTGAAACAAATACTATCATCCGACCCCTGAAATGAACACCGGTTGCCCGTCCGATTGTCAACGGATATGTATTGTTACATGTATTTGATGCATTTTGGCACATTGTGAGGGGAGGACTTGGCAGAGCAGCCAGCTGTTCAGGTGATGCCAGTCTGTCTGGCCGTGACACGGTCCGGGACGCGAACAGGCGATTATTTACCAAGCGTGGAACGTCGCACATTCGCCAGCACCGACACTGCAATCGTGGATCAAAGCAGTGGAGAAAACGCTCCGAGCCAGTGTTCGGCTGGAGCCCGGGCAGACGGCAACAAAACCACCGCTAACGTTAGCACGCGCATAGCCCGTAAACTAGCCCACACTCAGTTGCGCCTGGACCAAAACGCAAGGAACCGAACCGGGTCGCGTTCGCAGCCCCGCTGCGACAAGCAGGCTCGCTACTCGTGTGCGTTTCCACGCGGCGCGTGAAAGCGCACCGCGACGCGACCGTTAAGCGAAACCGTGCCGCTTGTCGCAAGTTGGCACAGGCGGCTAAGCGCTAAGGGTTTTAGCCACCTACCCCAGCTAGCGAGATAGCCCAGCTAGCTAGCCTGCTAAGTTGGCGAGCTGGCTGGCTAGCTAGCTAGCTAGCTGGTTAGCGTGAAGGCGTCGGAGGGCAGCGAGAACAAACCAGCCAACTGCCGCTCCTCTTCCCACCCGCGATCATGCTCGCGTGGCGGCTACATGTCGCGGACGTGCACGCGTAGCGCGAAGAAGCGCGGATTACTGACGTTTTAGCGGCGCAGCGTCTTCACATGAAAAGATGTGACGAGTAGGCCCCGTGTGTGTCTGACTCTCCCCCCGCGTTGCCTCGCCGTCAGCTCTCCCTCCCTCCCTCCCTCCTTCCCCCCGTGGACGGATGAAAACATGATGATGATGATGATGGTGGTGGTGGTGGTGGTGGTGGTGGAGGACCTGGCACGGCGCTCGCTTACGGTTGCACATCGCGCCCGGGACCGCTGCGACGCGCGGCTTCCGCGGCGGCGGCAGGACGGGGGGTCGGCGTGGTCCCGTCGCCTCGCATTGTCATCGAGCGGGTCCGACACGTCCAGTGGAGGAGGTCAAGGGGTCAAGACGAGTTCAGCTCAGTCGCCGGGGAGGTTATCGGCGGGCACTGCGCGGGAGCTCTCGGCTGTCCCGCGCTGGTGTCATCATGAATAAATGATTCCAGCTATAGATTATTGAATCCTGACCTACTGAACTTCACTGCCACAACTTTCTAATATCTCATTCATCCTTCAGACGCCACTCGAGTGGATCTTGGCTGGATCCTATGATAAATAGACAGGAAGCCAGGCAGCTCATCAGGATCTATTTATCTTTCTATCAATAGATAGATACATACATACATATGTCACAGATAAAATACAAAATAAAATGAAATAAAATAAGATAAAAAAATATAAAAAAAAAAATAATAATAAAGGATATGCACACACAGTACAAACATAATAGCAGCTTTTTTAATTAGGTTGTTGTGCAAAAAAAAAAAAAAGTGCAAAATGACCACAATGAGAGAATCACCTGTCAGCCGGAGATGAGCCGTTGCACACTGAAATGGTGAATGGTGGGAATAATTCCCTGACACGTTCCGCAGTAGAGCTGAGTGAGTTTTGGTATCTCAAGAGCTGATTATTTCAGACAAATAATGAGTAAAAAAAAATTTTAAAAAGTAAAAATTTCTTTGGGGAAGAAAAAAAGCCTTTTCTGATCTTAAATTGGGATCAGATAGAGGCTTTTATTTTGTTTGAATACAGATTCAAAAAGAGCCACGGGGGAGAACAGCAAAGAAAAATGCGCTGGCAAGCTTTTATTAAAGAATCAATAACGTTTCACGTCATCCATCACGCGATCAAGTGTCCTGCTAGGGAGAGTTCGCTGTAGTTGCCTCTCTCGCTGTGCTCTACAGTGTTAAGCTTGTGTTTCATCATCAGGAGTCAGGCAGCGGCGCTGATGATGTAAGGGCTGTCACGTTTATCAACTTTCTTCACCAGCTGATCTGCTCATCAACAACGCCACCATTTCAAACTCTTATTTCCCCGACCCAAACTTTTCGGTCAGTTGTTGAGATGTTCCCTCCTCTCACCTTTGTTGAGCTAACAGATGGCTACTGTTTTATGTTTTACTACCCTCAAGGGGGCTAAAATGGCATTACACATAACTCAAGGCACAGCAATGTGCTGGAAATTTTGTGTGTTTTATGAAAAATTTCCCACTATATTTCTAAAGCGTCACTTTTTTCTTGTTTTCAAGGCAGCTGTTTTTTTTTTTTTTTTTTTTTTTAATTTCAACAATACGGCCAAATCAGATAGCTGCCATAGATCACAACCGACATATCCAGCTTTATGTTCAATTTGCCAAATTATTATTGCAGTTAAAGGCATGGGGTGATTTAGATCACAGTAAAATGAGATTAGGCTGATCAGTAAGGTTTGGGAAAAAAAATAAACAATAGCAGGTTGAATGTGTGACTTTATTTAAATAAAACCAATTGCAAATCTGATAAGTGTCCAGCACTTATTGCTCTTAAATTTTAAGTAAAATGTAATCATGATGTGTTTTTGAGATCATGTTTCCACAAGGCTCTGCGGACTTCACCGTTTCAGTTTCAGGTGCAGTATTTCAGGATTTCATTTTTTTTAAATCACCAAATTGAAGAAGAAACAGGAAAAAAAAACCACACACACCAAACACTGCTTTGAAAAGATTATTTTTATCATAATCATTTGCATTTTGACAACATAACTTGATAATTACACACGATAAAGATAATGAATATAAGTTATACTATACATTAAAGCAACCCAGATCCTGCATCCAAAGACTGAGGACGTGTTTGATTTTTTTTTCTTCTTTTTTTTCCCGTCTCACATGTGGTAGCTGAAAAGTAACACTTGTATTTTCCCTCCAAATATTTTGGCTCTGTACTCCATCACAATGGATTTTTAAAAAGAAGTTTTAATTCGATTGCGTTCACATTAACACAACCAGCATTGTATGTTTTTTTTTTTCATTTGCAGTTCTGGAAATTGCAGGGAACCAAAGATCACTACAAGAAATCACAATTTGCTCTCAGTCTGTTTTTTTTTCACACTTTTATGAGCCCAATCAAAAGGAGTCAGTGAATGTTGAATGGCTCAATCAGTCAAGAACTTTTTTTTTTGTAAAATTTATAGTTTATGTATTTTGTAAAATTCATGTGAACATCTCATCCTGATGTTCAGCTGTTTCAAATCAAAGTGTAAATTGCTTAAATACTGAGATACATGAAAGCAAGAGGGGAAAAAAAAAGAGTAAATGTCCAGATATTTTTCGGACTGCACTGTATGTGCGTGTGTGCCTGCACATGTGTGTTTGCGTGTGTGTGCGTGTGTGTGTGTGTGTGTGTGTGTGTGTGTGCGTGTATGTGCGCACTGCTTGAGGGATTAGCCACAGTGTGTGTCCACCAGTGATTAGCCTGGTCAGTGGGCCTGTTGTGCATTCACTCAGGCCATTAGCATATTAATGCTGCCTCGCTCTTGATCTCCCTCCCACCCTCTCACTCCACTTCTCTCTCTCACTCTCTATACATATTTCCCAGACCGAGTTGTCGCTTCCTGCAGCTTCAATCTATAAATCTCACCAATTTACGCCACTCGTGCTGTGAAGCAGTTGCGCTATCTTGCCGCTCAAATTTCAAGGTGCCCGCTCTTCTTTTCCCTCCAAAAATGTCCCCCCGTCCTCCTCTCTCTGTCTGATCTTTGCCGTCTTTTTCATCCTGTGAGGAAACATGTGAGACACACACACACAGGCAAATCAACAGGAGCAAACACAGAAAGGTTGAGTACACACACACACGCACACACACACACACACACACAGACACACACAGAGACACACACACACACACAGACACACACACACACACACACAGACACACACACAGACACACAC
>CAAKHG010033048.1:7650-18390 GCA_901007715.1 Dactylopterus volitans
AAACCCCCCCAAAAAAAAAGAAAAAAAAAAAAAAAAAAAAAAAAAAAAAAAAAAAACACCCCTCCACTGGCCCACAGCTGCGCGCGGAGACGATGGGACTCCAAACTCTTCGCGCTCGACCATGAAGACGCTCCTGTAGAGCTCGCCCTCCTCCTCAGACGCCGAGAGTGCGCGCCGCTCGCCGCGTGGGACACGTTTTCCGCTCCGCAAACTGGATGCTGAGATGCGCAGAAAGTGACAAGGGGTCCTCATCTCTTTCTTCAGTCCCCCAACAGCTATTTTTGAACGCCATGAAAGGTAAGGAGATCGCGCGTGTGTGTTTGTGCGCTCGAAGCTCCGTTTAGTGCCTCTTTGTGCCGCGCGGGTCACATCTGGATGACGTTAGAAGCTGCGGTGCAGAAGTTATGAAATGTAACGCGACGTTCCCCCCCTCCCCTCTCCCGCGTTACTCTGCTGCGTTTAATTAAAGAAAATAAAAATGTTTGGGCGTCCACGGATGATCGTGCGGCGCCTCGGCGCGCGCGACGAGCCCGCGAGCATCACCTGTGGCGCACGTGACCAAACTGGCATCAATTGTGCCAATGAGTCACAGCTTAGTATTATTATTATTATCAATAATATTTATAAAGTTTTAGAGCAGCTGTAACTGCAATTGACATTTTTTGCACGAGACAAAAATTAAGTATTGACGCAGATGGCACCCCCACTGCACCCCCTCCCTCCTGCCCCCCACCCACCCCCCCCATAAAATAACACACCCAGCTCATCCCTCCCTGCCTCATCTGTCTCTCCCTTTTACCCATGATGCCCCCCTCGGTCCCATCTGTTTGCTATTACCGCTCATGTTCTTGCGCTCCGCTCCAGTCCTCCAGTGTAGTGTAGCCGGGTGTAATTAGGGTTTACTGTCAACAACCCAGAGAAACCGCAAGCCCTTAGCTTTTACAGCTCTGGAACTCCTTTCTCCACACACACACACACACACACACGCACGCACACACACACACGCACAGACCAGAGATGATACCCCACTATCTCTTATCTAATCCCGGCTGTCTGCGCGCACTCTGCCAAACACCCATCACTGTGTTCAGAGATAACTTTATGAATTCCTGGCTCCGTGCAGATTCCCTCTGGTATATTTTTCGCGTGTGGAGTCCAAAAAAGAAGAAAAGTGGGGTGAGAGGGTTGGGGAGGGGGGGTGGGGGTAGGGGGGGCTGCTTTAAACATAATGTACCCCCAGTAGCGTGAGCTTGACCCATTTGTGTCATATGTTTCTGATTATGTCACGCAGACGACTTTGCAGACGAGGAGGAAGTACAGTCTTTTGGATACAAGAGGTTCGGTGAGTGGAAAGTGACCTATTATCTTCTTTTCTCTTTTTTTTTTTCTCTGCAAGAGAGTAAAGCCGCCACACTTGGTGTTCTAATCATAAAACTTTTACTGTTTTGGAGAATGAAACGCTGCACATTAAAAGCCGCGCGGTGTGTGGGCTCGACCCTCACCTGTTTACAGACACACCGTATTGGTCTGACTCGATTCTTGTAATTAAATCAGAGGACACGTTTTCCACGCCTGAGCTGCCTGAGCGTCCGCCGCCCTCGTAGGTGGCTTGTTCAGATGCTGTTTTTTTTTTTTTTTTTTCGCCTCTGAGGGCAGAACTTTGGTTTACAATGGATGTGGGTGACAGTCTGTGAGGTCCAGCTCGCCACAGGACCCTCCACTGCAGACAGAACTCGCCAGATCAAGACGTTTCCAGCCCCCCCATCCTCTTTCTTTTGTATCCACATACACTAAATCACATGACGCGAAGCTCAGCAAACACAGAATGAAATTCTCCATATATGTGTATTTCTGTTCGTTTCGAGACCCTCACCTACATTGCATCCATGTGGTGTTTGTATGCATGTTTATCTTTCGTTTTTAAAATATCCAGAGCCTGCGTCTCGCTCCGATTGGCTTCTTGCAACTCTGGAAAGGCTTTTTGTTTTTCCCCCAGCAAGCTTTGGAAAAAAAAACTCACCAACAGTTATGACCAGCAGTTGTTTTGTCAGTTACCTGCGGCTCATGTTGAGTCACACAAGGTGTGGCCTTCGGTGTGGCTCCGGTCCACCTGACTTTTTTCTCTTCCATCCAAACATATATCGACTGTGTGGCGATGAGAAGATGAGAAAGCACAACGGGAAGATGCATAAAAAAACGTGAACATCAACTCGAAGCCCTGATGCCTCCTATGAATATAGCTCCTCAATTTGGGTGAAGTGACCCTTTAAAAAGAGCACTGCAGGCCCACCATTTGTCCACTGGCAGCTCCGCAGACATACTTGTTGTCATCACTCATTGAGAACTTTCTTGGCCTCGTCAGAGCGCTTTCTATCAAGTCCATTGTAAATTCACCTTCGTTTGTGAGAGGGAAGCAGCGGAGAGCGCGCTGAGATACGCTGCGGCTCTCCGCGGAGGTCGAGCATGTTCTCCCTCACTCTCCTGCTGACTCAGCAGTCATTTGGGATCTCTGCGTTCGAGGGTGTTGCTGCCGTATGAGTCATCCTCGCACCGCTTGGGTCCATGAGAGCGGCGGAGGGCTCCGTCTAAACCAGCGCCAGCGGAGATGAACTCAAACTGTGCCGGAGCGCAATGTCTTTCATCCGAGTCACCCGAGTAGAGGCATCCTGTTTGTCTTTCTCCGCGAGCGCGTGCAAGCTGAACTCATGGATCAGATTAGAGGGCTGCGGGGGAGGGGGGGTCCAATCCAGCTCACTTTAAACTTTATTCAAATGAACTCTTGACATTTGGAGGAGTAGCTGAACCCGGAGCCGAGCGCTGTTGCTCCTCGAAGGAGCCAGGCAGCTGCTCGGCGGGTCCGCCTCTCCACTCCAGAGGCTGCGTTGTGCAAGAGGGACGCGTTCATGCGAACCATCACAAACCCTCACTCTTCCACTATCAGCAGAATTATGTCAGTGCTCGGGGTTGAGGGAACAAACAACTCTTCCCCCGCCGGCTCCATGTTTTGTTTTAATTTGGTGGACTCTCCCAGGAAACGGTGTCCAAATCTTTGCTGCAAATCATCTGTCCGGTATTTTAAAGTCGCAGCTGAGCACACTTACCGAGTGCACTTCACGCTGGTGAGCACATGTGCAAAAGTAGTCCAGACCAAAAACAACGAGTCACAGTCCCGTCTCCCGTATCCCAGCGCACAGTGGAAGCCATGGTCACAGCATCGTGAAATCAACCCGAATATGAAACGTTGACGAGAGTCAGGATTGCCACGGAACTGTCCGCGAGAGTTGATAATTTTCGCGAGTTATCAGTTTGACTTTGTTTTTGTTTTTTTCTCAGAAAGAAAGTTTGGAAAGGTACAGCCAAGTTCAGTATATAAACGAGAGTCATCCACAGTGATTTGGGGCTTCGTGGGCATTCTGACCTGTTTATACTCGGTTTTAAAAATGCACTCTGGTGAGGCGAACACAATGGGACGATCAAGAGCCTTTGCCCCTCCCCGCCCCCCTTCCCCCCACCTTATTGTCTGTCGAGTGTTTCTAAAACATTTCTGTTGCCTCCTTGGCACGGATGCATCGGTGTTTACGCTGCGAGAGACGCGTGGTCAAATGCATTCCAAAACACTCCAGTCAGTGTTTGGAGTGATTGGTTCTAAATGCATGGTATTTTACTTTCGTATTTAGATCTGTCCATATTTGGTCCAAATCAAACCTAAACAAGGTCTTCAGCCCAGTTTCCACCGAGCAGTTCGGCACGGTACATTACGCATTTTGTAGGTGTGTCCGCTGACAAAAGTTGTGGATGGGACCAAAGAAACCGCACCATTCCAATTTTGGTAACCCCTCCCATGGGGTGCCTGGAACACTGATCCCGTACCTAAAGTGTGGAGCGAGATACACTGCAGATCGATGGTGGGAATAAATCACACACACAAGCCTGCCATGTTGCAATATATCATCGATTTCACGGGTTTTTTTTCCCCTGTGGAAAATAGCGGTGCGTAATACAGAGGAGATGAGGCGGGACATGGCCGGAGCAGTGAGGAACCAGAAGGTTCCCCAGCTGGTCTCTCGGAGAGGCCGTCAGAGGGCTTCCGGCCGACGGCCGACTAAGCTAAAAGCTTCGCAGTGATTATCGTCTTATTCAAGACCACACCAGCCGGAGTGGCGTGGACAGAAAGACGCAGAGGCGGCTCGTCGGGATGGCCGTCCGGAAATAAACCCCGCCCACCATGTACAGCGCGCGGTGGAGACGCAACCCAGGTGCAGGGTTTACCGAGCCCGTGCGTAGAGTACCGAACTGCTTGGTGGAAACAGGGTTTGTGGTAGTTTGGATGTGCAGCGTGAGCAGCCCGGACGCTCTGGGGTGCCAGACAGTTTTACTCCACCATAGAGGAGTTGAAGAGCTCCTCCCATCACTTGACCTGCACTTAATTAAAACAAGGACAGCAACACTGACAACAGTAACAACAGCAGAGCCAACAAAACCAGCTACTAAAAAAACTAAGTGAAAAATCAAATAGACAATACTTGTGAAAAGCCCCGGGGTTTTTAAACTTTTGGGCCACATCCCGCAATGTGACCGTCGCCACGGCCCGCAGGCCAATCGGAGCGCTTCATGCGGTCCGGGACGTCGTGGCACACCGGCGCGACGCTAGCACACAACGCGTCATACCGGCCTGACGTCTGTGGAAGGTTTTTTTTTTTTTCTTTCTATTTTTTTTTTTTTCCATTCTTTCAAAACACAAGAGGGTTGCAGACGAACGATGCCAGTTGACGACACGCGTCTGCGAAATTGTGTTCCGTTTCGTCCGCAGCGTTGACGCAGAGGTGCCACCAATCGCCACGCAGCGTCTCGTACCGTCGCGTTGTCGAGCTGACCTTTCATGAAAAATGGACTTTTGCAGTTTTCGACAAAATTGGCTGTCAGTTGGTTAAGAAAAAAAACAATGCATGTCGGTGTTAAGTGTCAGGGTTGTGGGATAGAGAATGGCCGGGCTGGTGTGTGTGTGTGTGTGTGTGTGTGGACTGTTCTCCATAAAAAAAAAAAAAACGCAATGAGGAAAGTTGGAGGAGCGATGGAATGCGGCGTGATCCGATTGTTGGGTTCATCTTGCAGGAATCAAGTTGTTTACAAGTGTCTCCTCTAGTGACAACGCCAGATGGTTTGTACACAGAAACATCTGGGAAGTCAGCCGTGGAAACTGTTTGGGAAAGGACAGGCCCTCTCAAAGAGTTCTTGGCAGGTGATTGGAAGAGCCGCCTGTCTAATCGCAGGCGATCTTCAAACAGTCGCGAAATAGGGGGAACATTATTTGAAAAGCGCCGTTTGTTCTTCTTTCAATAAAAAAAAAAAAATCCTAATTCAGTTTCGATTTATGTCATGCTAGCAGCATCTAATTTTACCTGTGAAAGAAGCGCCATTGGTTTAATAAGCACACCCGCAGCTGCCGTTTCATCGGTTCGGGGAATGCTGGCGTTGCCGGCAGCGCTTTGGCTCGGAGGCCTGCGATGTATTCCCAAAACTTTTAAGCGGTCGTGTCAATTATGTAACATAATGAAGGATTATCTGAAAGGTGAATGAAATTTAAAAAAAAAAAAAAAAATAGCTTGAATCAGGGCCAGCAAAAGCAAAAGCTCCCCTCTGGACCCTTTCAGAGCCTTTGGAAGGTTTGAATGTAAACAGGCTGCACAGCGTGTTGGATTAAAACGCTTGCGCACGCAACACTTCGCGACCATATGGTGCCTTTAAAAGTACCTGTGGGGCTTTTCGTGCTTTACTGACGTGCAAAGAAACGAGTCAGCCCGATCAGAAAGAGCCCAATGGGACCACGCGCGCATACACGCCCATGCACACACACACGCGCACGCGCGCGCGCACACACACACTTTCAGAGTGAGCTGTTTCTGATTCCCTATCTTATACAAACATCATCCAGGAGGCACGCATACGTGATGTATATTTACACGCAGACACGCATTTTCCACTTACTTGTATACACGTTCAAAAAGCACACCATACACAAACACACACACACACACACACCACACTCGCACACGCGCGCTCACACCGGCACATGCACTGAGTGACTTCATATGGTAATCCCATCTCTCTGCCTGCCAAGTTGAAGCCAGGCAGGAATGGCTTCCACAGTGCTCAAGGTTTGAACATATTTATATTTCTGTGGGGGGTTGACATTAGGAGGCCATCAGAGTAAAAGAGAAATCTCGGCGAGCTTTGGCTGAACCCGGCTGCAGCGCTGCCACAAGCATCGGACACCAGCAGTCCGCCGCTGCCAGTAGGCCTAACTCAAACCATGACTTTGGACCGCAGGCGGCCGCTGGTGATAGAACGCTCGTTGTCGTCAGCCAAATCATGTCAAGTGAAGCTTTCAGTTCAATTAGTGTCCTGCAAGACAGAATCTCCTGTCTAATCATCTAATTCATACTCCAACCAAGCAAGCAAGCAAGCAACCAACCAACATTGGCGTGAATTAGCCATGAACACTCTATTCTAACCTTAATCAAGTGCTTTTGTTTGGAGGCATTTCAGTGTCAATCTTATAGGAGTGTAACAGGTTCAGGATGTGCTGCGGTTATGGGATCCCGGTGCGGCACAGCAGGGGGGAGAAAAAGCAACAAATAGTTCTCAAATGTATAATCCTAGTTTTATTTTATTTTATTTCAAACAAGCAGTAGTGCAAGTTACTGTTTGTTCCACCTCTCGTGATTGGAACGACCTGAGATGGTTGGCACAACCTGTAGTGTGTTAAACAGTAAACGGTGAAGACAACATACACACACACACACACAAGTAATATTCTTAGAAGGCAATAGGTAACTACCCCTTACAGAACTGAAAAGCATCTCTCATGTTGTAAAAGTAGAAAATATATAGATAAATAAAAAAAAAATACAATATGTATATTAGTATGGGTTCCATTTGTTCCACTTACAATGGATATATTTTAGATATTCAAAGTAAATACCCAAAAATATTCCTCCGCTACTGCATACGGGTCCTTTACTGCTGCATATATGGATCCTCTACTACTGCATACAGGTCCGCTACTACTGCATATAGGTCCTCTACTACTGCATATGAGTCCTCTACTACTGCATACAGGTCCTCTACTACTGCATATAGGTCCTCTACTACTGCATATAGGTCCTTTACTACTGCATATGAGTCCTCTACTACTGCATACAGGTCCTCTGCTACTGCATATGGATGCACAGCTGTTAAAATGTAAATGCCAGTAGTGTCACTAATGTTTTTGGTCCCGTCTGCCGTCACATGTCGAGGCTTCTTAAAAACAGTAATGGTGTGCAGTGATCGGCACATCTGGGTGATGCCATCCCATACGCATGAGCAAGTTCAACATGTTTTCACTGACGAGCCACAAAACTTTCAAACGACACAACACGCCACCCAGCGCATGTGCCAAATCGCGACGTCCGTACCGTGACAACTGAGTATGAATACACATACAATTACACCCTTTCAATCTTATGTGCCATAGTAATGAGCCAGATTTGTTTTATACCTCTATTTTAACCGGTAGAGGTGATATAAAAGATCATTTTTACAGTCTAAATTCTTTTCAGTTTTAATAGTAACGTCTCCTGCCATCTCATCTCTTACTCACCTATGTTCAACAAGCACGAGGGCGATCTTGACTCAGCTGAAACCGGAGCCCTTATGGCATCCTCAGGCAAAGCTATTACACCAAAGATTAAATTACAACTCTCAGAGGAGCCTCATTAAACACTAAACATTGCAAATTAACAATTAGAAACCGGTGTGAGCATGTCCAAGTGCAATTTTGTTTTCGAAAAATGTCTGACCAAATCAGCGACGTGAACTTTATATTAATGGTA
This sequence comes from Dactylopterus volitans, assembly GCA_901007715.1. Taxonomy (NCBI): domain Eukaryota; kingdom Metazoa; phylum Chordata; class Actinopteri; order Syngnathiformes; family Dactylopteridae; genus Dactylopterus; species Dactylopterus volitans. The sequence goes on from CAAKHG010033048.1 coordinate 15,525, forward strand.
CTGACCACATCCTGGATCAGCTCCCACGTTGTGCAATCTTGAAAGCTTTTACTGTACGTTGCGCTCTGGAGGGTTATTACCAGAGGACATGTTTGTTGGTCTCCATGTTCAAGTTAAAGCCGGTCAGGAACCAACAGAGGCCTGATTGCTATGTGCTGCAGGTCCTCCTGGGATCCTCACTGATGTCTGGATGGGGGTCTTACTCCTGTTCCCACACATGTGGGTTTGGAGAGGCCAGACTCAGGAGGTTTGTGGCTGGTGTGCAACCCCGAGTTCGCTGATCGACTTCCTGCACTTGTTATGGTTTCTTCAGAAAGGCCCGGAACATTCGCGGAGCCGAAGTTGGTGCTGGGGTGTCTGGGCCTGGAACCACCTGTGTCAGCAAGCCCAGGCTCGGTTTCGGTCCTTGAGCAATAGTCATAATGACACCTCACCCATCACCTCAACCGTTCCTTTTAACATGGAATCGAACATGGTTATGCAACATTACTCGCCGGCGCTTGACAGACTGGCAGGCTGAATAAATGTCGTCATGTGATATTTGTGTCTGATGAGGGTTTTTTTTTTTTAATGCATTTTGCTGGGGTTTCAGGGCCAGTGTTATGTTGTGGTTTTCTCCCGTTCTGCCTCTTACTGGACTTGAACGTTTCGCTCTTGAATATTGAAGCATTCTCATGTCGCTGTCAAAGCTAGCAGCCAGGATCTGACTGTACTGCAAATGTTTGCCTTTTCGCTCATTTGATTCTCAGTTTCTTCCATATCAATATCATGACTTATCGAGTGCTAAATGTAACTCGGCTGAAGAACAAATAGAAAAAGTGTTAAAACTCTTTTCCCCCCCCTTGTCCGAGAGCGTTTCCAAATCGCTAAATTGCAGTAGCTTTTGTTTTTTGGCCCAACCAAAGGCTCTCTTTCGGTCACATTCGGCTGAGTTGGCTGGAGCTGAGCGCAGCTTAAACATGCCACAGACTGGCTGAGAGTGTGTTTTAGGAAGAATGAAAGGGGTGCGTTTGTTTTACAACCACTCATGTACTGTTTTGACATCGCAGTCGGAGACGGTGTTTCCCGGTGCCAGTCACCAGTGCAGACAGCTCTGTTACTTTAACTTGCAGCACGAGACTGCCAAAAGGCAAGTGGACCAATAATCAGTTTGGCACCGCTTTTATGCTTTCACATTTAGTCGTAATAAAAAGCAACATATGATTAATAGCTTAGCCTTAGCATCGTGGCAAGCATGGCAGAAGTCACCTGGTTTACGCACAGTTGAGTCAACCAGATGATGACATCATAAGGCAAAAATAAGGGTTTCTAATCCTGTCATGTAGTGTTGAAGCGAGTGTGGGACAAACATGCAAATTGATATAACCCCACAACATGGAACAGGAGCTCAGATGTGAGGGCAGGCAGGGCAGCATGCAGGTGAAAATAACCACCAGACAGGAAGTAACGCTGCAGGAGACACGCAGGGGTGGAACCACAAGGTAAAACAGGAAGTGAATAAAACAGGATCAGGCACACACAAGAGTCCAAATCCAAAGAGTCCAAACAAGACTTTGGAGGACCTTTGAAGGACCCTGGGAACGTAGGAATGGCCCCAAGTGGTGGTTTACTCACTCAGTTGGGGGATTTAACATTTCAATGGACACAGAAGAAGCTAAATCTTAACACCCTAAATTCATTTTCAAGAATAATAATCGTTATTCAGCGTAAAAGGACACGCTGGTCGCTGAAACCCACCTGCACTTTACTCTTTAACCTTACAGTAGCTTCATGAATTTGTCTTTTTACGCTAGCTTTGCTTTCCTGCCCACGTATTTATTTTTAGCTGCTTTCCTCCACTATTCTCATACTCGTAAGCTTTTCAAGAACTTTAAGAGGACACTGAAAACTTTGCCAGGCACATTGGAGAAAAAATGAGGAACTTCATGTGGCAACCAGAAGACAACGAGGGTAGCTTAATGGGTGTGTGCGAGTAGTAAAAGAGACACCACAGATTTTACTGTGTCCCCAAGGATAAAAGTTGCGCTGTTACACCCACTAAGAACGAAGGATGATATAATTAAAAACATAATGTTGAATGTCAGCTTTACTTGTCAGGACAGAGATTTTTGAGGAGGCTGAATGCCGCCGGGTGTAAACATGAAGATGATGTACAGACCCGGGGATCACCTCCGATCTGGCTCTGGGAGACTCCACCACGGCCCGGGCAGACGGGAGGAGAGATAACACAGAGATGCTGAGCGAGCGCCGAGAGCAGGGAGAGAGCATATTTCATCCCAGGGGATGGGAAGGGAGTGAAGAGGAAGTAGGAGAAGGTGGAGGAGATGCAGCCGGTTGAAAGTGAGGAGCAGGAAGTGGATTGATGAACTTGGAGGAGCATGAGAGGAGCTCGGCGTGAGGAGATAAAACCGTGTGTGTGTGTGTGTGTGTGCGTGCCTGCGCGATGGCAATAGATAAAGAAAAGTAGGGAGTTGTAACAGTAAAGGATCCAGCTGGAACTGTTTATGTGACGCGCCAACCCCACACACCTTTACAGCATAAGGTAACGTGCATTCTCTTACACCTATACAGCTTTTCACACCAGCATTCCTTTTCTCACACTCATCTAGACGGTCTTTATCTCTGCCATATTCAATCTTTTCAGCCCCGGAACCCCACAGAACCATCTGAAAATAAGGACGCGCTGCCAAAACGGAAAATGGCAACCGATCAGAGGAAACTTTTACCGACACATCGTTTTTACACACGAGCGCGACCGTTTGAGCGCGAGAGCGACTGAGCGTGACGCCAAGAGCAGCCAGATTAAGTCGGATCTCTGCAAGCGGCACATTAGCATGCTAACATTAGCTAATTAGCGCCAAAGGCA
>CAAKHG010033048.1:22969-35780 GCA_901007715.1 Dactylopterus volitans
CTGACGCCTGTTTTTTTTTTTTTTTTTTTTTTTTTTTTTTTTTTTTGTCTGAGGTTTTGTAATCCAGCATGCGTGCTGTCTATGGCCGCGCTGGTTAACTAGATCCTTACAGTAAAGCTCCATCTCTGCAGGCATTTGTTCATTGTCCAGACACTTACGTTTCAGTCAGAGCAGCTGTCAATCATGACGTCAGTTTTTATGGCATCAAATAACAAACCAAGCCAAACCTATTAGGAAATTAAACACTTGAAGATACATCAGCATGAGAAGAACTACCTAAAATGAAAAAAAAAAATTTTTTTCATATCTTTTTATATTGACCCAAGTCAGATCCAAATAGCATGGAGGAAGCTGGGTTTGTCACCCGTACTGTAACCAGCCACCAGGGGGTGATGCAGATCTTTTGGCCTCACTTTAGAGGAGTTCTCGTGCTGTCAAGTTTATATATATATATATATATATATATGTATATATGGCAGCAGCTTGCTGCAGCCTGTCCTGAGGCATCCATCTCCTCCTCCTGAATCATTGCATCGACATAAAAACACAAGTATCAATTGCAGGGACATTTATAATGTGAGGTCATCTTTACTACCGCCAGGATGCGGCTTATAGTCTATCAACAGGTAGATGTGTACATTTCGAGGGTGAATCATGACTGCAAACTAAACTCCCAAATACCCGGCTGAATTTAATGGTCGAAGATGACAATAAAAGAGTTAATAAATTGTGAGGAGAGACAGGAAAAGGTAGATTCCTATTACTGTTAGAGAGAATATATGTGCAGTGATAAATAGAGGCAGTCACAAAAAGGCATGCTTCAGATTCCGAGAGGTGGTTTATTATCCCAGCTGCTCCTGAGAGGGGAAAATGATATTTACTTTATCACAGGTTTACCCCAACATGTGACATGTCGCGGTTTATCTTTCTTTGAAGCACTTGCCAGCGCTTCGTCAGCACCGGGGGGGTCTTTGTAAGGGGTTTTCACATTTTGACTAGCACCTGAAACGGCCAGCGGGAGCTCGGACATGAGAAGGCTGACATTGATCATTTGGTTTTTGGAGGACAGACCTCAGCTTCCAGGTTCTTGCAGCTGAGAGACAACCTCGCCTCGATCCCCGCAGAGTAGACCCGAATGCAGAACTTGATGCGTATGGCAGAAACTCTGCTTTCCTTTGACTCCGAATGTCTCAAAATGTCAACACTTCTGAATGCTTTTCTCTTCTTTTTTTTCTTCTTGTTTTTAATCAAGTGTTTTCCCTCTCCGGCTTTCCTGCAGTCTCCCTTTGAACCTCTTCTGCCGGTGTTGTGTTTCCATCAGAGCCGAGCGCATTCGGGCTATCAAATTCTGGATGCTAATGTGATAGTCATTAACTAGTGGGGCCACACACACAGACAAAAAAGAAACACACACACACTTAGTCGAGAGCTGCAGCATTAAGCTCCGATGTTTTGCTTTGTAACTAAAACCCAAGTCACTCGGTGGGCCTCAAATCCCTTAGCTGAGTAAGTCCATTCCCTCTTCCCACTCCATTGTTGATGTAGCTTTCTGGAAAGACGACCTGTTTGTGTAAGTGCAGCGAGCGCTGACTCTTTGCGAGGCTGAGCGGGGCCTCTGAGCCGCGGATGCTGCCGCAGCTCATCTGAAAGCCATTTCAGAAGTCTCTTCCTTTACTATCAGCCGCTGAGATGCCACTGTGGTCGGGTGAGGCGCGCGAGACTTCTCCTCGTGACGAAAATAAACAAAGAAAAGCGTGCAACACAGTGAGTTTCTCATGCCCATGTTGGATCAGTCTTTGTATTCAGCGAGAAAAAGTAGCCATATGTTTTGCGCATGCACATAACTATAGTGGATTTAAGACCTCGGTGCCGCAAATAACATTAATCCTGAGCCTAATCTCACATGCTGAAGACGTCCTCCGTGTTTATCAGAGGAAACCACTCATCAAATCTAAATCCTTGAAAATCCACTATGGAATGTTAGTAAGCAAACCTTTCCACGTTCGCGAGTAAATAAAGGCTCAACTAATGAAAACTGTGCGCTGTTTATCATTTCTTGGCAGGAACTTGTTAGCGGCAGGCCAGCTCATGTTCACAAGACGAGCAGCGTAATGAGATGCAGGTTCAAATAACACCTGGAGAATATTATATTGTTGACTTATAAATTTCTTAGTTGACTTATTATTTCAGTAATGCCACAGTTTGGTTAGATTTAGGAGAATGTTATAATTTATGTTAAAAATAGACCCTCTCACTATGGTAACCAAATGTTAGAAAGGCCTCTTGGCTGCCGTTCTGAAAGAAAGACTTTCTAGCAGAAATCCTTTGGGGCAAACTTCTCCCATGTGCAAGTTCCACTGTTGGTACTATGGGCGCTTAGTTTCTTGCCACTCGATTCTTCTTACACCCACATGTAAACAGCATCACTGGGCCGAGTTGAAAATGTTATCGTCGGCTAATTGCGAGTGAAATGAGCATTAAATCTGACAGCAGCTGACGTCAGAGTTTAACAATGAATGAATCACAGTTTGACTGGGAGATTTTGAACTCGGAAGCGAGGCGATCGGCTCGGAGTGTCGCTCCTCGCGGCTGAACTTCAGCACACTTCACTCAAGGTGGTCTCTCTGTTTTGCTTTTTGTTGGTTTTCGCACTGACATCGCAGTCGTCTCCAACTGGATCCATTCTGGATCCTTCACAATCGAGTGTGACAGGTTCGCACCACGCAACCCCCGTAAAATGAATGCAAAAAAACCCCCCAAAAAAAACGGTGCAATACAAAATAGCACTGTCTTAATCCCCGAGGGGGATCAAAGGAGGTATGACAAAGGAGTTGGACCTCTCGCCTTAAAGTAGTGCCTCGCTCCCCCACAGCGAGGCGGCAGACGGTTGGAGCCTGGGAGGGCCTGCTGGATGCCGTAATCTTGGCCGCCTCATCGTTTTGCACTGCCTTTTGCTGGATGACAATATAAAGCGCGGGCAGACATCCCCTGTCAAAGAGGCACCGCTTGTTTTCTTCCTTATTTTTTCATGTGGATGATCTGGCGCAGGTCAAGATCCCGGAGACAATCCTGGCTTCGCTGTGGATGAATGGGACAGAGGTTAGTGGCCTCTGCAGGTCACCGTCACGGCTTTCTCTCCACCTCTTGGATGTGCGAATCGCTTCCCTCCTCTTCCTCTCTTTCCGTCGTCACACACTGCTACAAATGAAGCCTTCTCACTGAACACTGGCCTGGTCACACCTTCCCTCACTTCCACTTCATTTAGCAGCAAGCATCATTCCTGCCTGTGTCCTGGGATGGAGGCATTTGGTTTCCATCACGTTTATTTAAAAAAAAAAAAAAAATGGAGCCCAAATTAGGCCACACATGACGTCCAGGAAGAGGCCCTTTCTGCACTCTAATGATTGCACAATCAGTAAGTAGACCTTCAAAATGAAGGCAGTGGGCTCATATCAGATGCATGGAGCAGTCAGTTAAATCAGTCAGGATCTCTGCTGCAGATTAACCTTTTCAGGAGCAACCTCCACTTGCAGGTGCTTTCAGGAGAAGATCCCTCCCAGGCCATGAGGCAAGTGGGTAACACTTGATGCATTTTAGGGAAAATTCACCAATGCATGTCGAGGGAAAGTAGAAGGTAATGTGAAACACTGCAGAGCTGCTGCTGGGGTGCATCAAATGTCACACATCAATATTATTTTAAATGTGAGAGGATCCAAATGAGGAGGGTTTTTTTTTTTTTTCTTCTCTCTCGCTCTTATCGAAGCCGCAGTTAGAAGTCGCTGAGAGTCACTGATTTATGTCCACAAACACTGAGAGTCATGGACCAGCGCTCTCGCGCATGATTCAGTGCAGGCCACCTCGCCAAGCCATCGAGAAAGCTTAGCCGTGTGTGAGTCATTTGCCCAGCCGGCGTCTCCCTACCGACTGTCAAACATCTCCGATTACAGATGTTTTAAAACTTAGTATTTCTGTTTGAGCAATGAGGTTTGAGATGCATTTACTCGAATACTGGAATGTGTGAGGAAAGAGAAAAAAAAAACAGGATTTTTTTGAGGAACCCTTAGTGTTGATAACAGAATTGCCAACTTTTTTCCATTTACAGCTTGACATTGACGCGCGTGTGGGGGAGGCAGATTTGATGTTCCATCTCCAGCCACCAGTGCTCAGTATCTGCTTATATTGTATATCCTCATATCAAGTTACCTGTAAAGCCCTGTAATGCCAGTACACTGGTTTTACCAGGGTTTTTAAGATAGGAGCAGACGTCTAAGACATCTAAATTTCAAGATATGACGTTTTAGTCAGCTTGAGACTTGGAAGATTCAAGACCCTGAATCTTTAATAGACCTTTTTTTCCTTCTTCAATCCTCCATTTTTACAATAATGACAATAGTTAGCCTATATCTGATTAGTGAAGCCTGTGTTTCTTTTTTTTTCATGTCAAAATGTCTGCTGTGTAAAAGTGAGTGTGTTATCTTAAGTGGAAATTTTGTGGTTTTTGGTCCTATCTCAAAAATGTTATTCCGAGAACACTGAAAACAGTCTTATCTGACGTTTGTCCTCCCCCGCAACAGACTTTCTCTTTATATTTTGTCTCTGCTTCTTTTATGTTCTCCACTTTCTTTGTAACTGCCCCTCTTTCCCCTCCTGCTTTCTCTTTCAGTCCTCACAGCTTGTATGTTTTCACTATTCAAGCGAAATATGTGATTTCTAGTACTTTTACCCTTGAAACATTGCTCCTTACGCGCAGGTGAAGACTTTGAGGACTCGGTTGTGCTTTGCCTTGAACTTTTCCCTCTTTTTCTCTCCCTGTGGTGCCAGGTTTGATTCACTGATTGCCCTCTTGGAGTAGATCTGCGCTCTGGTTCCTGGAAAGGGCTTTGAGTGTGTTCAGGGAGGCAGGGATCCAAATCACAGTTTGTGTGACCTCAGCTCACAGTTTTGTGTTCTCATCCGTTACTATAGCATCCTGACTGCTATTTACGGTAAATAAACATTGTCTCGCAATGAGCGAGGTCTGCTGTGCTTGCTGTGGCCTTGCGGGCGCTTAGGGGCAGATTTATCATCTTGCTGAGGATGTTTGGGTGAATCTTTGTCTCAGAAAAGGAGGTCTGATAAAAGACTTAGAGTGACTTTACCGTTACCAAGGTGGACATTGTCTGGACTCATTTCAACAAAGAGGTTTTTGGGGGAACAATGGGGGACTTTGTGCATTCAAAACACACAATGAAAAGGGAATCATTCATATTAGAAACCGCACTGGTGTGTTTTTCTTGTTTTGGAGCAGCTCCGTGTGCCTGGAGCATCGTTTTGCTATGAGCATTAAACATGTTGTTGTCTGCTTGCGGTTTTGCGCATCCTGGACCAAAGTCGTGGTTGTGGTCAATCACTATGCAGGCCAAGAGGAGAGATGACCAATCGCTGTCCTCAAAGTAAAGCGAAACGGAGTCTGAGTGAAAGAGATGGGTGTTTACAAAAGTTTCCCAGGGTCTGCTCTGCGATCTCTCCTATTTGGAATATTCATTGAGAACTTCGCCCCGCCTTAAGCGTTTTCAACTTCGTCAGCAGTCTCCCCATCGCATAACTTCATGTGCACGAAAAACCTCAAGCTATTTTATCCATGTGGATCATCTGGGCCCTGTTAGCGCGATCGATATTTAAGAATGCGTTTGTCATGTTTGTCTCGATTGTCTCATATCCATCTGGACCATTTGTCAAGTACGCAGCCCCGTATGGAATGTGGAGTGCTGCCACGTCCCAGTAGATCGCTGTACGTTGCGGGGAGCCGTGATGGTGATACAGTTTGTGCTCGCTATTATATGCAGTCGGTCAAAATCCATTAAATTCTTTGCCTATATTCAGTTTTTCGGTGTTTATTGGTTCATCGGTTTTGGAGCAAGGAAAGACGAGGGTCTTTTTCATCTGTGTAGACAACTTCTAACCACTGGAGTTCAATTATTATATGTGAACATGAAACTAGGATTCGGGAACCTGCATCATATTGATGTAACAATTAACCCAGTCATTTTTTTAAGTCAAATTTAGCTTCAAGTCTAAAGTCATTCAATCTGCAAGTAACCCCAACAGAATCTTCCTGCTATCATGCAGGTATGATGTGACTGACAGGAAGTAGATTAACACAGGAAACACAGGTGATTGGCCCAAATCTGGAAAGACACCGATGTTACGCCAAAGCTGCACTCAGCAGTCCAATCAACCATCTCCTTCATCCAGTGAATGACTCCAACGGGAAACGCACAGCAAGAAGGTCGCAACCCCACGATAGTCTTCGCCAGTTCCCTGGTGTGTGGACACGTTTGAAAGGAGACCCCATCACATGTCCGCTGAGCCCGAGCAGGACTCCATCCGCGCAACTCCTCCGTTGTTGTCATGTTTTCTGCCATGTGTTTCACGTTACGCCTGGTGTCCTCCATGTGCGACGGCCAACCCAAGGCTCCATACTTATCTGCCGAGCATCTGAGGATCATCACTCAAGCGCGCGCTGAAATGGAAAAGTCCTTTGCCTGTGTAATATTTTATAACATCGCAAAGTGTGTTGGTGTCATTTTAGTGCAGCCGCTTTGTAAACGTTGTCAGCGTGTTTGGATTGGAGCGGAGGAATTGCGCTGCAACACTTTGATTACCGCGAACTGATGAACTGATACGCCGGCTCTAATGCGGAAGCATGCGTGAGCTGACGTTTTCAAACATGCCAGCGGCTGTGACTGATTCAGACAGAAATGCAATCATTTGTCGTGGCTGAATTCCCAGAGTGCACTTCTCTGCTTACAGTTAAACCAGTGACGAGGGAAGACTCTCGTAACGCAGCTGTGTTAATCACTTTGTGTTTGGTAATTTGCTCCACACCCAGAACTGGAACACTTGCTGCAGGCATGGATACTTGTTAATACAGTTTAAGAGGGCCACGGGGGCCTTTTACGTGATTTGGACGTGAGCGTCAGCCAAGCTTTAAAAGCTGAGGTCACTATCAGGTGTGTGGTCAATAGTACACAAACAAACCTTATTACTGCCACCAAGGGGGTTACCCACATGCTGTACGTTTGTTTGTTGGCAGGGTGGTGAATTTGGTCGAGCATGGGAGCCCGGGCCAATCCATTAAACTCGCCTCTTCTTACATCAGGATTGGTTGGGGGGGGGGGGGGGTGGGGGGGTCTGTGCTTTCTGGATACCCTTCTGTTGCCAATGTTAAGCAAATAAAGCAACATCAGGTGAATAATCTACCTGGACGTTTTCCATAAACTTTTGGTATATTGACGAAACATGGTCCAAGTGATAACCCTTGAAGTTTTGGGGCAGATCCGGACCTTTCTCTTCCCGAACCATTCCATGGACCTGAGCAGAGCAACGCTATCTACAGACATCTCTCCCACAAGTTTTCTATCTTGGCATCGACTGTCGTCATTTCAAATCTCTCTGTCCTCCAACTCTAGTCACACTTTGGTGTCACGGTTTGCCTTTTTAAAAGATTTTGGCTACGAGTCCAAAAAAAAAAAAAAAAAATTCAATCATGAACAGTTGATTTCCCGTTACCCAAAGCTGTAATGCCAACTTTGAATTTATGGAGCTCTACATTGTCATACTTGGGTAACACCAGGACTTTAGACAGAAAAATTAAACTTGACCTTCATGGCCGAAGTGTTATTTGATTTGGGAATGACTCAAAACCATTGCAGTATTATATTTAAAGTCCCTTTTAGAAAGACTCATGCTCTGTACGGGAACTCTCGTGTGCTCACAGGTTGGCTGGGTGCTGAGGACAGCTTCCTTCCAACTGAACCCCCGGAGGTCTAACCAATCCCTTCAATCCCATCAGTACAAGTCAAGTTAACTCTGGCATCTAAACTGGCAATTGGCTCCTGATGGGCCAGTCAGCTGTATTTTAATATGACATTCATTTGAACGAGATGTGCAGAGAAATCTTTGGCAGCCAGCGGCACGTCTCCCACAGTTTGCAGGTCGACGTAAAAGCAAGATAAATTACCTTCATGTGTCTTGGATTGTACCCTTGGTGTTGCCATATTACATACAATCCATTCTTTATACTGTATATTGGCATGTGAAGTGTGCTTCATTCCAGGTGCATGAAAACCAGATCACCTCGCACACACACGCTCACGGCACCCTCACCCTTTGCTCACGCACAGACACACACATACACGCACGCTTCCTGAGCTGAAAATGAAACGCAGCTGTGTTCCCGTCAGCACCAAGGATCGCGGCGCTCATCTGTCATGAAAGATATCGTCAGCGGGAATAATTCCACGAGTGTCCCCGTCTGCAAGTTTTCCGCGACCGCGTTTCGAAAAGGCCCCCGCGGCTCGGCTCACCTTCGCGGAGGAGGACTCGCATGGTGCGCGTGAGGCCGAATGAGAGGCAGCTTACTGAGTGAGGACTGAGTTCAGGAAAATAAGCATGTCGGCGAGTGTAAACAAGTCAGCAGGAGGGCAAATGGGGGAGTTGTTTTTGTGTCCCTTTGCCCCTTCATCGCCCGAGTCCGAAGGGAACTGCTGGACCCTTTAATGTGGCCTGTTTGTCCAGATGTGGGATTCTGGCATTGTGGTTGACGAGAGTCTCTCCATCTCTGCATAACGCCAAACTTTACCCACATAGCTTTTTTGTGTTTTTTTTTTTCTTCTTCCCCTTCCTAGAAGGACAATTGAGAGTAAAATGTGTTAAATCCTGCTGTTCCCTTCAAGGTCATGTGTCTTCTCATGCAGGGATCCAGGAGGGCACCCAGTGCACCAAGTGTAAGAATGAATGGGCGCTGAAGACCTCCATAGCTCTGCTCTATGTGCTCTGCACCCTCCTCACCATCGCCGTCGCTGTGCTGGGATACAAAGGTAAGAGGAGAGCTCGCGGGCGCCCACTCGTCTCGCTCACTTTCTCTCTGTGCTGCCAAGAAGTACGAACATTGTTTTCTGTGGCTCTTTGCAAAACTGGCGACCTTTTCGTACAAGAGTAGGAGCGGCATGTCTCTGGAGTGGCCGTCTGCTCGCCCAGCCGTGACATGAATGCCGTTTGGTAATGGTCCTTATTAAAAGGCAACAGATCAGAAACGGAAAATATGAGAGTAGCAGTGGCACACCAACAACGGTGACCTTTTTCTCCTCCTCAAAGACACTGTTAGATGCACATAAAGGGCCAGTTCACCCGAAAACATACATTTGCTTAGCTGCAAGAATTCTGGCAACTGCGTTTATTCACCTGCATGAGTTAGATTAGAAGGTTCTAACTACTCTGATGCCAGTTAGCTCAGCACAGAGACAGGAAGCCGGAGGAAAAAATTCGCTCGGCTCTGCCAGCAGATAACAAAATCTGCCCACTAGAAACTCCAAACCTCACTAATTAACACATAGCATCTTGTCCGCTTAAGTCCTGCTAGTTGCCTGCCAACCCTACAGTGATAACAAGATTCCAGGAAGCCGTTGGCTGAGAAATAACCTGGCATATAGACTTTGTTTGCTGTACAGATTACAGCACACAGATGAGACGGGGATTACAAACTTCTCACCTTGGTCTCGGCAAGAAAACTAGTCATCGAACTTGACAAAATGTTGAGCTGTACCCTCAATGCGAATGGGTGTCATAGTTTTTGTCCATGCTTTTGCGGTGTCTGTCTTTGAGTTTCCTGCTGCCGACCCGATCCATTGAAGGCATCGTGCAGGCCATTTATCAATTATATTCCAGGAACGCATCAGCCACATCTATTTCCACAACATATTTTCACTTTTTCGTTGGCTCACAGAGTGGGATGTTAATTAAATGCGCGTTTCAGTGCCACGAATAACACAAAGAAAAGTCCATTCCTCTCTGTCGTAGAGGCAGAAATAATCCTGCTAAAGTTACGTGAGAAAATACTGTATGTTTCCCTGCAATTAGGGTGAACTGACCCTTAACGTTGCGGCCTTGTACTGGTGCTGCACCTCTCTCTCACTCTGCTTGATCTGCTGTGTCTCTCGGTTTATTTTATCAACACCCACAAAGCTCACACCGCTGGGGAAGGTCTGCAGGCTTTGTGCAGCTGAACTTCCTGGTTGCCTATTTCACATTTTTTCCAGTTGGGGAACGGGCCCCGCCGCCTTTCAGAGAACTGAACTCCGAATGTTCCTGCCATAATTGTGGTAAACATTCCCACATGCAACTGTGTTATGTCCCCTCCTCATTTTCAATTTGTGAAAATGGCATGCAGTTAAAGATATGTCGATATGTTGGAGGGTTATCTGTGTGTCGCGGGCATGTTAACAATGATGTCCCCTCACTGCGCGCGCTCAGTTGGCCCTGCTCGTTCCATACGGCGTGTTTTCATGCAGGCCTAATTGATCCCAGATGAGCATCGAGTGAACTCGGTTCAGTTCCAGCAGAACCCCGTGAAACTGGGTTTTTACTGGCACCGAAGCGCCACTCTGTCAAGGGAACCAGCCTAAACACACTCCCAGCTTCGGATGGTGATACAAGTGAGACCCGGGGTGCTCTATGCACTTAACATGTGTGCTTCCCTTTTTCCTCCATCACTGACCCACAGAAGCCTCCTCTCTGGCTTTTGCGTTGTTGCAATTTACCCTAAACGTACGGCCGGGTTTCCCTGACCTCTGCCTTCTCGCCCTCGCAGCCTGCCGTCTTGATTGACACAAACAAAGGCGATGTGAGGTCATTCTCTGGGCTTTGAGGATTCAAGTTTGTTAATTTTCCCTGAAGACAGTCAGAGAAGTAACTGGAAGAGGACATGACCTGTGCATGTTACTTCACTCCCACTCTGAATGTCTCATTCTTCTCATACACCAATTCTTCTAAAAATGTGCTCATATCCTGCAAACTTATGAACCAAGATTTCAGAGCGATAACACACAGGGAAACGAAGACCATTTATGTGTCCATGCATTTCCATATTAGCCATAAGTTGCCCTCAGTCCATTATTCTGCAGTCAGTCTAGCACTCCAGCTCTGAAAAATCTAAGTAAGTTCAGCGCTATTTCTGGTTTTATATAGGACGTTTGATTTTACAAGACGGCCTGGACATAGCTGACACACGGATTCAGGAGCCGCCCGCACAAGAGCTGAGTTCAAACTGCAAAACAGCTAATTTCTACAACATTTGAAGCTGTGTTTTCTGCCAAAGTCATAATTTCCCCTGCAGACTCTTTGCATGTGCGTTTTATGGTTAATTTCACCACAATGTGATGCAATGGGAGTCTCTGGAGGCGGGTGGACGGAACATGTGGAAAAGGCCCAGAAATATCTATATATGGGAGTCTGCTGGTTCTAGGTTCAGATTCCAGACTAATGTATGCGCAAGCGTCGGTGAAAGAAACAATGTGCCATATAGGTTTAGCCTCAAGCTCAACACTGAAATTCAAAGTGTCTTTTGTGTACTGCGTCGCTGAAATGTACATCCGGTGTCTGGAAATGTGTCCCACGTAGTTTGGAACATTTCCTGTCCGACCATTTTCTCATTACCAAAATAGTGCGGTAATGTGAGGATGTTTTTTACGTTCATATGGTTTTACATTTGTTTATTTGTTCCATGATACATTTCTATGTGGCTTTGAAGGACTTCTAACAGGGTGATGAAAGGTAACACAAAACAGCTTTGACCATAATGGTTAAACATTCATTTTCCAAATTCAGGTTTCCCAAACGTCTCAGTGTCGATTACCGCAGGAGGGGTTTCTGAATAACAACAGAAGATATTTTTTTATTTGCTCTCTGGAAGAAAAAAAAAAGAAGCTTTTATACATTTAGAGGGGTAGTTAAACATTTTGGGAAACACATTAATGCACTTTCTTGCCAGGAGTTACAATGATTAGAAGAAAACAAAACCCCATATGGTAAATACGTAGCTACAATTCGTAGTAAACTAGTTTAGCATGCAGACTAGAAATGGAAAAAGAGCTTGTCTGGCTCGTCAGGCAACAAAAGGTTGCGGTTTTTCATGATTCAGACAAAGTCTTGGGATTTCTGAAAGGAACACACTTGAAGTTGAATATAGACATTGGAAAACAACAAAAGCTCAACGTGATCTGGTGTTTCATCGACACAGTCATTCTCAAATAATCTTTAATTGTTTATAATAAAATGGTCCTGTCTACTACTGTTGTTGTTGACTGTGTGGTCATAATTGAAACATAGTAAGGGTGATGTAAACCACTGGCAAAACAGACAAAAAAGCATACATTGATTGCTGAGTATGAAGGAATTTTGTAAAGTAATTTTTTGTATAGATGTGATAATGAAGTGTGGGACTTGGGGCAGCTTGAAAGTGCTTGAAACGTGCTTGATTTTTATTCTAAAAAACAAAACAAAAATGCTGTATTAGCTCATATAACCTGGGACCAGTCAAAGTGATTTTTCCAAAAGTGCAAGTGCAACCATTTCTTTAATTTTATCAGCAGGGTAAACAACATGCTGAGTTTTTTTTGGAAACAAACCAAAAAAAAAAAGAATTAAAATATCACTTTCCTGGTTGTTTGGAGCCTTGACGCTGAAGCGCTGCCTTTTCTGCCGGAGCGGGCAGCTGGGACGCTGCTCCCCAGCAGCCGAGCCCAGCTGAGGGATGCGTCCCCCTGGTGAGGCTGCTGGTAGTAGCTGGCTGATTCCACGAAATCCCAGACACATTCCAGAGGAAATGAACGCTGGTGTCGCCTGTGGGGGCGTGAAGAGCCTCCCTGCCACCGCGTCTGCCTCCTCTGGGCTGTCTTTGATCCCCCTGTTTACTGAAACCCCCCCCCCCCCCCCCCCCCCCCCACCCCCCCCCCCCCCCCCCCCCCCCCCCGCCCCTCTCCCCCCCCCCCCC
>CAAKHG010033048.1:35800-46320 GCA_901007715.1 Dactylopterus volitans
CCCTGTTTACTGACCCCCCCCCCCCCCCCCAACAGGTCACTTCCTGTCCCCTAGGGCCCTTGTGAGTGTCTCCCCATCCACCTCCAGCTCCGGGCTCTGTCACCGACCACCCACAACATCTTTGTTGAATCAGTGTCTCTCTCAGTCACTTCTTTCCTTTTTCTGTCTTTCACCCTAAATTCAATTGATAGATATGTATTTTTTTTTCTTCTACTTACTCGGCCTCTGTCACACACTAAATCTGACCTAATCCAAGAGCTTATGCCAATCAAATTACTTGTCCACAAGATATGTAGACACTGTATTATCGTATTTGTCAGTGAATTTCATCGGTTCCCCCTCTGATCCCCTTTATTGAGGATGTCTGTGGTTGCAGGCGTTTCTCCTTTGTTGTTAAAAGATTAAAAACGAGTGTTGGACGATGACATTAACGTTTGTCCCACCTGTCTCACTTTTGTCGCAGTGGTGCAAAGAGTTGACAGCGTGTCAGAGGGCATCGCAAACTATGGAGGAAAGATAATTGCCGTCGAGACTGATTTGAAAAAGCTCGGTAAGTTCCACGCACCTGAGCTGAAATGACTGTAAATGTTGCGGCGAAAGGTCGAAGAGGTTTTTTTTGTTTTTTTTTACGACTGACAGAACAAATCTCCCCCGACAGATGATCAGGCCGGGGAAAAGTCACAAAATACCACTACAGAGATCCAGGCTTTTAAGAACAACATCTGGACCCTTCAGAGGCAGCTGTCTGCGGTGGAAGAGCGCATCCGCAGCGATCAAGTTAAGCTGAGTCAGCTGCAGACCATCGGCTCAGACATCCAGAGCAACCAGGGCTCCATTCAGCGCCTGCTGGATAGCAACACGGTGGCGCTGCGCCTCGTAAATGGCACCTTGCTCTCCTACGGCAGCCTGATTGCGCGTTTGCAGGATGACACGGAAAGGGTGCAGAGGGACCTCCAGCAGCAAGTGAAAGTCCAGAACCAGGGGCTGCTCAGCATCAGCAGTCTGAACATCACCCAGGCGCAGCAGAGAGGCCTCATCACGGCTCTGCACCGCTCCGTGGACGACACCACTCAGGCCATCCAGAAGATGCGCAACGACTTTCAAAGCCTGGAGCAGACGTCCCGGCAGACGCGCTCCGATACCGAGTGGCTTCGGAGCAAGGTGGAAAACCTGCAGGTGATGGCCGGCAATGCCTCGGCGCTGGCGAAGGCCAACAACGACAGCCTGGAGGAGGTGGGGTCGCAGCTGGCTTTCATGTCCAACCAGCTGCAGAACACCAGCAGCCTGGCTGACGCCCACGACCAGGCCCTGCGGGAGATAATGGACCAGCAGAGGGACTTCGGCAACCTCACGTCCTCCAAGTTTGACCGGCTGGAGGTGCGGCTGGATGAGTCGGAGCAGAGTATGGACCGCGTGACCGGCAACATCAGCTTCACCACGCAGCTTCTCGGCGCCATCAACCTCAACCTGAATGACTTGCGCACTTGCTCCGAGACGGTCGGCCGTCACTCGGACTTCTTGCTGAACCTCAACAACAGCGTGACAGACGTGAGGACAGACGCAGCCGGTCTGAAGCTCCAGCAAGAAGACCTGGCGGCACGTCTGGACAAGGAGGTCACCAGCCTCTCCATCGTCATGGAGGAGATGAAACTGGTGGACACCAAGCACTCCCAACTAATAACAAACTTCACTATCTTACAGGGTGAGAGATGATGATCATCCATGTTTGTTGGGCCGATGAATTAACTTTGAAAGTTTAAAGATGTCCGTTTCACTAGTTTAAACTTTCAAAGTCATTTCATTGGTCCAATTGTTTATGTTTCAGGCCCCCCTGGTCCTAGAGGGCCAAGAGGAGACAAAGGACCCCAGGGACCTTCTGGTCAGCCTGGCCAGAAGGGCGAGAAAGGGGACAAGGGTTCTCCAGGAATACGAGGATCCAGAGGAGAGCAGGGTATTCCAGGTCCATCGGGCCTGCCAGGGTTGAAAGGTCTGCCAGGCATGCCTGGCAGTCCTGGTTCCAAGGGCTCCCGCGGATCAGGAGGCAGGGCTGGACCTCCTGGCACCAAAGGAGAGCCAGGTACTGCCGGTCTGCCTGGAAGAGATGGGCAGCCTGGTCCTCAGGGTGCACAGGGCCCAGCGGGAATTCGAGGACCGATGGGGCCAGCTGGAGAGCAGGGGCCAAGGGGCTTGCCGGGACCTGTGGGGCCTCCAGGACCACCAGGACAACCAGGAACTCCTGTCCATGGTTCAGTAAGTCCTTACGGCCCTGTGTCTCTGCAAGATGAGGCGGTAGCTCCAACTCTTTGGGCCCCAGGTAAGACTCATTTTGTTCAGCTGTTCAGAGAAAATCATCAAATGATATTGCAGTTTTAGTGCTTTTAGTAAGTTAACGTAAATTTAAAGTGTTAACACAAGAGTTGATCATTACATCCGTGGCGGTATTTGTGTAAACCTCTCAGAAAAACGATGCTGTGTGAGTCGGACTGAATTGCGTTTTTCAGAAAACATTTGAGATTTCACTTATTTACCATCTTGGCAACAGTTTGACTAAATGATTAGCATTACCGTAATGTCTGTATGATGCTAATTCCAGTAGCCACGCAGCCGAAATTAGCTTGCAAGCTAAACAGAGGGAAACATCTCCTGGTTCTGCCATGCTATCATCTTCTATAAATGTGTATGGTTAACTAAATCTGATGAAAAACGGAAGTATGATAAGCAGCAAACATGGTTTTATAAGTTTTGATGTTATTGCTTTTGGATTCATGCAGTAAAAACTGTTCATCTGCTCCGAGTCTGCTAAGCTAACCAGCTGCTAGCTTCATATTGAAGATGAAAATAGTATTGTTCTTGCCCAGAAAGGAAATTTCGCAAATGTGTTTCTTTTAAGATTGATACATTTGATTAATAATCAATTGCATCAGCCAATCAATGGCACCATAAGGATTTTCTAGCCCGGAAGTGTTGTCTTTGCACTGTACTGCTTTTATTATTACTCCAGTTGCACTGTAGATATTCTATTCCAGTCAACACTGAACTCATTAATATATAACTCCAAATGTTTATGTAATCCAACCTGCCCTTTATCATTTTATTCTGTTATTCTTACAGTCCGCCCGCTTTGCACAGTCTTTAAAAATATTAGGCAACATTTTATTACTTTGTTATGTTGCACTGCTTGATTCCATGCATGCTGCCCAGCTAAGGATTTAAAATGGCCCCCCGGGAGATAAATAAAGTTTTTTGAATCAAACTGAATTGAATTTTATTGAATCAGCAATAATACAACACCGTGTGACTGTTATGCAACGTCTTTCGCAGGCTGCCCCCCCGACTGGGTCAACTACCGGAACAAGTGCTACTTTTTCTCCAAAGACCGGTACAGCTTCGACGACGCGAAGGCGTCCTGCGAATTGAATGCGTCATCGCTGTTGATCATCAATGACATGGATGAGCAGGTGACTGACGGTCCATTCACACAAAACCCCTGACAAGAGAGGAAATGCCCTGATCTGAGCTTCAGTTGAGCTTTACTGGAAGCGTCCCGGTTGCGCTGTAACTTCTAAGCACGCGGCTCACTGCCTCTGTCCTCATATCACCCCAGAAATGGCTGAAGAAGCAAACCTTCGGGAAGGGCTACTTCTGGATGGGTCTGACTGACCGAGGGGAGGAGAGTGTGTGGCGCTGGCTGGACGGGACTCAACCTGCTTTCACGTTAGTACCAAATTCAAAGACTGGGAACACTTTCTTTCTGCATAAAAGTAGCTGCTGTTCCTTGGATCAATATTTTTCCTGTTCCAGAACTGCACAAATCGCTGCTTTCCAAAACTAACACGGGTTTTAGACAGCGTGTAGCATCACATGCCAGTTAAACGGTGGGTTTTCAGTTACATAAGACACTAGTAAATGTTTTAATTCCTATGAAAGTCTAAACTTGACTTGCACGTAAAAAGTTCACGCCGCCATTCCTGCTGCACATTCATGCAAAACAGATTTATTAAATCTGATCGTCCAACGAGAACGGTTCACTCTCCTCTTGCAGGGGCGCCGTGCGAACACTCAGGCAAAAAAAAAAAAAAAAAAAACAGGACAAAGCTCCTTAAATTGAGAAAAAAACAGAAGAGAGAACAGATGAAATGGTGAAAAAGTGGAGAACAACAGCAAATCAGCTTAAACTGCAATCACTGATGAATATATTTTCATGTCTAATCTTTGCAAGCAAAATCGTACATGAGAGTTACTTCATGCCTGCTGCAGTTATCGCTTCTATTTTTTTTTTTTTTTTTTCCACCCACTTTGTAGTTTTCCACTGGATCGCAGATGAAACGCCAGCGTAAATGTAATGTGTGATCGCCCCCTGTTGTTTGCCTGCAGGAAGTGGAAGCCCGGGCAGCCTGACAACTGGGGCCACGGCCATGAGGTGGGAGAAGACTGCGCGGGTCTCATCCATGAAGGGTTGTGGAACGATTTCTTCTGTGAAGAACCCATAAGCTACATCTGTGAGAAGGCCATGGAGACCTGTACGTGCCCGATTCTGCCGCTCCTGCGTTCGTGCCATCGTTCCTGTCCGCTCTTTCTCCCAAGCGACCCCTTTCCTTTCGGGCTCAACATGCGATTTGAATGTCTCTGGCGCCTCTCTAATGCCACTCTGCATGTCTTCTTCACAGCAAGATCCCTTGGATTATAGCAACGCGTTGAAAGGGAGCTTAAAGTGAGCAGCTAGACTTCAACCATGTGGGACTGGTCCGCCGACACGGCACATGGACGGCCCGTACGGAGAGAGCAGAGGGACAGTTTTGACATGAGCCCGGGGCTGCAGCAGCAAGCGTCTCTCCAGCGCCGGTGAGAAGGCTTCATCCTCCGAGTGGACCGAGTCCAACGTTCCCAGCAAGTGCAATACAGCAGGGCAACCAAAGAAGGAGAATCTGTTTTTATATTTTTTTAAATGACCAAATCACCAATTGATTTCTATATAAATATATATATATAAATATTTTTTATGGCTATTTGAAAGACATTTTATAAAACCATATTCCATGTGCAACTGAATATCTGAATGTATATTTTCATTATGCAAGTTTTGTAGGGAATTACAAATTTTATGAATCCAAATGGACTTACTGTAGTGCTTTCATAAAAGTTGTCTTAAAAGGAGAAAAAAAGGTGCAAAATGATGCGCGAATAAAATGTCGCTGATATGCTATCTTCAAGGAAACTGCTATCTAACCTCATGAATGTCTATATAGAATTTTCATTTATACGAGTAGAAATGAATGAAATATTTACGCAGAAAAATCAGTTTTGGTTCAAGACTAAGTTTACAAGTTTAATACTCTTTGTATGGTATTTTGTGATTATGGGATTTATTTTTCAGTATTACAAACTCATTTATGTTAATGAATAAGAAACTGTGGATCCTACCTATGAATATATATATATATATATATGTGCCATTTTCTGCACTCAGGTAAATGCCGTTTCCTGGTCGAGTTTTAACGTTATACGAGAAATGAAGGAAACTCTCACAAATAAATCTGTAAAACCCACAAGGCGGTCGTTTGCTTATTCACACGCAGATCTGGACAGAAAGAGCCATTTCCACTGGACGGTCCGTTTCCGTCCATGTGCAGGTGATCACAAAACTCTCCACAACACTGTAGAACTTAGTTTATTGATGTTGCACAAAGGGCATTTTCACATTTCTATTGCGTTCCTCTTGAAAAAAAATAACTTTCCCAGTGATTTTTTTTTCTTTGAATTGGCCTTTATTGAATTTCTCCGCTCTAACCCAGATTCTAAGCAACAAAAAGAAAAAAGAAAAAAAAAGAAAAAAAGGTTGATTCTCATCGATAACATGGGCTATGGAGTTCATTGATCGACATTTCCTTCTCGGTCATTGCACGTTCCGTTTTCCTGCTTTGGGTAAAACTCCAAATCACAATCACTCCTTCAGCTGCACAGAAGATTGAAATGATGTCACAGTAGCACCTTTATTATGAGGGAGTCTAACTACCTTTCTATCAACAAGGACGTCAGATCCTTTTACGTTAAAAAACAAAACAAAAACAGTGACTGAAGACTGTGAGTGCTCACATTAATTTGATTTGCGGTCTGGTCTACAAAAAAAAAAGGCACTATTGTTTTTTTTTTCTTTCTTTTAAATCCCGAGACTCAAATTGGTTTAAGATGCACTCTAGTAAATTAATTTGACATAGTAAACATCAAAGCAACATAAAAGAATGCAGGCGCAGAGCCAAGCAGGCGAAGTGTTAAGTCTGAGCCGTGCCTGCTCTAAGTGATACAGTGTGTGAATAAAACTATCTTTAAGAAACAAGATTCTGCTCATTATTTACCGCTGGTTTCACATTGCATTTACTCGTAAGATAAAAGGAACATACACAAAAGAAGCAGCATATTGTGTAAATGATTTATTGTTGAGGTACGATAGATAGATCGGTCTATGGATATTTTCCGCTTCCGGGGCCTCGTTCTGTATAAAATGGTGGAAAATGAGAAAAGAAATGTATATTAATGCCAATTGGATGGGATGGAGGAGGATGCGGGGGCAGCACAAAAAGACACGACTTACAATCTTCCCCTCATGTTTCAATTTCACATTTCCCTGGACGCCTTTCATTTGTTCGCTCAGGTTGGTGCAGTGTTGTGATCGGTGACGTTAAAGGCTGGCGGGGCGGTTAAAAAGGGCCACGGTTCTGTCTCAAGCTCCAGCAACACTAGGGCTGTAAACATGTCTGCAATATTGCCGTCGAAAGCGGTCCTGTAAAGAGTCACCCGTTACTGCTGAGTACCAATGAACGGTTTTCTTAATTTCTCGACTAATCGCTGGCCGGCGGGCCGGCAGCAGTGCGGCTCTTCCGGGCCCGTGCGATGAAGAATGCGGCGGCTGGGTGGTGCTAAGGATGAGATGGAGATGGCGCGGTGGTGGGAGGGGCGGGAGCTGGAGGGGAGGGCGGCGAGGAGCCAGGCGGGCTCAGACGAAGGGATGAGGTGGCGCTCGTCTAGTCGTCCTTCTCCACTATGACCTCCCCGTGCAGCACCCTTCTCCTCTGCCGCAGCATGTGGAAGAAGAGCTGAGGAAACACTGGCAGAAGACACCACCTGTCAGTACTTTTTCGGAGTATTTTTTCGCCTGGTATCCGTGCGCGTTGGTGTGTTTTATTGTCGAGAAACGACAAAGCCTAATACTTGGTGGAGGGGTGTAGCATGGATCGATGGAGAATGAGTTAAAATTGGGGCTGGATCCATTTAACTAAGCAAAAAACAAAACAAAACATTTCTTTACATTTGATTTGGTGGAGGTCCGAGTTATCTGCCCCCCAACAGTTTTAATATCAAGATGTGGAAGGAAAAGTCAACGAAAGTGATCGTCTCTTCTATAATCTCACTTCTTGTTTAATGTTGGTGTTTTCGGTCATTCGGTTAAATTTAAAAATCAACTTGAAAAATTAAAAAACAAAACAAAACTGTGAAAACAACCTGAACTGAGACCATCTACCCAGATCCTCAACTGAAATTGGACCTCATCAACTTCATGGTGGTACTGCTGCATGGTTACTGTGTTTAGCTATGCGTTTGCACCCACCCACCACCTTTAACTGACACAAAATTCAGTTTGAGATGAGAAAATGGGTTCAAGTTGGTGGCAGCACAAAAAAAGAAAAAGAAAATGGCTGCAGGTATATTTTGGGAAATTGATTTTTTTTTCCAGTGATGATTGACTAGTTTAGTGCACTAAATATGAAGCTAGCGTGCTGAGCTAACCGTCTCAGCCCTTTCCAATTTGGTCTGCGAGCATAAATGTTGACATCAATCCCCTCATCTAACTTTTGCAAATTAGTTTCACAAAATCTCTGACAATGGCGGTGTTATAACTACAGTGACATAAAAATGTGACCTCCGCTCCGATAGCCACTTTGCTAACGCAGCAGCGGTCAGTTTGATCCCCACATTCCCGTGCCGTCCGATGTAAACAGCACGCGGTGTATCTGGAAGTTCACGCAGCACTTAAAGAAGCATGAGGGGCCTTTTACAGCCTGACCGAACCGGGTTTTAGTGGTGGGGTGGGTGGGCGGGGGGGGTCAAAGTGCGACTTGAGCTTCTCCTTACATGGGATGTAGGACAGCATGATGATGATGAGGCAGTAGTAGTAGTCGAACGACACGTTATACTTGTTGGGGAGCCTCATCGAGTACATTCCAGAGCGGCGCACGAAGGGCAGAGCAGCATAAATGGTCAGCAGTTCCCCGACGACTCCCAGCGGGTACAGGACGATGAAGAGGTTGTACCTGCGACGGGGACGGAGAGGTTTGTTTTCACATCCAGGCAGGGCGCTCGCAGATAGATACACCATCCCACACACACACACACCCCTGGAAACAAGACCAACCGGTTTTGGGGATGCGAACACACACTCACATGCATCAGAGTTATGACAAAATCCCTCCATTTTCCCTTTTAGGTGAAGTCACTGAACAAGCAGGTGAGGCAAGTCCGGTGAGTGGCAAAATCAACAAACCCTCCCACATAAATCTACAAGGGTGGCGATTTTTATGCAAGCAACAGTAAATGCAACTGCCAAGATAAATGAAAAAGAAAAAGAAAAAAGAAATCACATCACCTATTCAATAATCATTTGGCAATTCACTTGGCTCCTAAAATCGCCAGGGCTTAGCTCATTTACTGTTGCTGTCAGGATGCATTAATCCGTGAATCCATCCACGGCGCGGCTTTCCCGTACTTTCCCGGATTTCGTGCCGTTATGTTAAAAAACGTCAAGCTCTTGGCCGAGACAATTAGTCAATAAAAACGGTAACACGAGAACATAATGTGCTTCAATTTCCCACCTCATCGGAAATCAAGTAATCAAATCTCAAAAATCCTGGTGCCAAAACATGTGAAAAACAACAGTCGCTTATTGTGTGTTTAAAATTTGGAGCTGTGCATTGCTGTAGATAAATACAGCCGTAACATTATGACCAAGGCATGTTTACCATAAAATGTAATGCAACAGTCCTGCGATAGATTGTGCCCTCAGGGGTTGTATGTTGAATTATATATATATACTATACTGCGAGGTGTCCCTAATATTTTGGTCATCAAACTCAACAAACATGCATTGGGGGGTAACAAAATATTCGGGACACCTCCCAGTATAACCAGGTGCAGTTCAACGGCATCACAAATTAGTGAACAATCATTCAAACATGTCAACCCCTCTCACCAACAGAGTCCATTAAAAATTCAAAATCAAACCTGAGGGGAGAGTTAATTGCTGGACTGCTGCATTATATTCTGTGGCAAACATGCAGCGGTTTTAATATTACGGCTGTAAATAATTCTACTAAACTGACCACAACAAAGAAAGGTCATGAGCCTTTACGATCAACTGCAGAGAGGAAGATATGGCAAAAAGATAAAAAAGGCCAAGTTTTGAGGTCACCAGTCGAGATGAAGAGGCAACTAAGTTATTGGTGCTGAAAGGAAACAAGAACATAAAAAAATAAATAGAAAAGACAGATTTCGGCAGCCTGATCACCTGCGGAGGAGACGCACTGAACGATTCCTGCTCTTACATGGTTGCTATGGTGTTTAATAGTCAAGGTGTTTGGAGGGACGTGCCCGCCGGGACCGAGCGAACCCGCCACTGCCGCCTGCCAGTGGATACTGACCCGGACCGTTTGCCGCGCAGCCGCGGGCTTCCCCCAACGAAGGAGGAGGTCATCTGGCAGACGATGTGGCTGGCGAGGCTACGCGGCGCGCGAGCCGCTGAACCCCCGCACGGAGCCGTCGACGGTCATGACGAACGCGGGCGCGGCGGGAGCTGCCGCAGCAGGACTGCCAAGCGCTTTCTACACAGGCGCACGACCAAGAATGCCGCGTTAAAACACGGCCCCACACTGGTCATGAAGTCCCAAGTTGGGGTTGCGATTGGCTTCTTCCTTTAAACATCGCTCATGAGCTTCTGCCACAAACGCACACACCGAGTGTCAGGCAGCATGCCGCATGCGCCGTGACTCAGGGCCTGCAGGGGTCCCGTATTTAGCCGGGACCACGGCGAAGGCCCGGGGGAGCGTCTCAGCGGATGTGCGAGAAATGTTGGGAGAACATTCCATGACCAAAACGGACGGTCTTAAAAACGGGAGCAGCTGAACCCGAGCCGCTCTCCGGGGGGCCACGCGGGTCCTCCGCGCTTTAAGAAAAGACGTGGAGTGTGTGTGTGTGTGTGTGTGTGTGTGTGAAGGGGGGCATTCAATGAACAGAACTGCATTGTCTCCCGTCAATCACTTGACACCATGAACCAGCGGGACTATTCATACTGCGCTGGTCGACCTGTCAGCAGTAAATCCTGGACTGAACAAGGTCTCACCTAGTTGCTGGGTGATGATGTAATATTTAAACTTTGCTATTCTGAAGTGAGATCGCTCGCCCTCGCTCTCTCGCTCTCTCTCTCTGTCTCTCTTTGGCTGTGAGAGACGCCAAATGTGTCGGGCAGCCATCGG
>CAAKHG010033062.1:0-11386 GCA_901007715.1 Dactylopterus volitans
TTTCGGGTTTTTTTTTTTTTTTTTTTTTTTTGCTTTTGCCGGACGTCCGCTGAGGCTCAACTTGCTCAACCTTTTGATCTGGCCATCAAACACCGGGACGGGCGACCGACCGGCATTACGCATTAATCAGTTGGCGAAGATAAAGGGGAAGTGGCGACCAATTTAGATTAGAAACAGCCTGACGCGCGGGCGATCCCGGCCGCGGCGACCTCCCACCCGATGAGCCGGCGCGCGCACACGCCGACTGTCTGACAAACACGTTTGAAAAAAAAGAATCGCTGCAACACCAACAGCTGAATATGAAAAGAAAATATGGGCCGGCGCAGCTATGGTCTAAAAAGCCGCGAGTTTTCTGACATTTCGCCGCAGCTCAGCCCCCCCCAAACGTTAACGCCGGCGTCGGCGGCTCTCTGATTGTGCCATCCGTCCCAGTAGCACATCACTGTCCACCACAACAAGTACACAATCAGAGAAGGAAAAACAAGCTCATTAGAGGTTTCCCCTAGACTGTGGAACGACACACACACACGCACGCGCGCACATACACACACAGGCACGCCCGTCGGTCCCCGCGCCGCTGTCACCACAGTGACACTGTCATGTAATTAAGACACACAGGGTGCCTTTTCCCCTGTTAAATACTCATTAGAGGCACCTTTAAAGGTAATGGGAGGGTGCATCGCAAAACCTGGGGGAGATGAGCTGACAAAACAGAGAGCCGGCGTTACACGAACTCTCATCTGAATCCCGGCACCCTCAGGACGAAGGGGGGGTGGTGGTGGGGGGAGGAGGAAAAAAAAAAGTCTCAAGTTCAAGTGTGGCTTAATGATTTTTCGGCACCAGCATGGCTTCACATTAAAGGAGGGCAGAACCAGCCGGGCGAGCGGCGGGGCAAACGAATCCAGACGTTTTGATCAGAGGCAGGAATCTAAAACGCAGCCCGGACATCTGCCTCCCGGCGGGCCACCGCGACTTATCAGCGCTACTGGGACAGACTCAGTAAGCTGCGACGATGCCGGTCGCAGGATTCTAAACATGCCACAAATGACGGACTGTGCAAAAAAAAAAAAAGAAAAAAGGGCAACAAACACACGCAAAAAGACATTAATGCTGTCATGCCTGGCGTGTTTGTCGCCTTTGTGGGCTTTTTTGTTTTCAATTCCGATGCCTCAGCTTAGGGAAAATCTGCCAACGCCGAGAAGCAGACGCAGCTTTGATAGCGGTACGCCGCGCTGTGTGAGACTCAGCGTAACGAGGGCCGACATGAGCACCAGCGTTGTGCTGCTCAGGGCTCAAACTGTTACGGGGACGGTGGCGCGAGCGCGGCTCGGCCCCGTTTTGGCTGATGGCAGCCCCGGTTAATGAGCGGATGTGTGCGTGCCTACATGGAAGCAGCATCTCTCGCAGACGAGACCTCGAGCCGAGACACGTGTTTGCTTATTTCTGATTGTTGGAAAAAAACATATATTAAGCGTTGTTCTTACAGTTGCTGCCTAAGTCCTCCAGGCATTCTGGAGGCTCTCGGTTCCTTACATGTGGATCCTTCTCTCCTCCACTTCCAGCCTTTCCTTGCGAAATGAAAGGACAAGATGCGGAGATGGGGGAATAGATGGAAAAACATGTCTGCCATATGGGGCGCACTGGCCGCATCCAGTGTCGGTTTTTAAATTGATTTCAATTTCTTATGACATTTTGAGTGAATCATCCTGGACGGTTCTGCTGTGTCACAGCTTGGCTCTTGATTTGGGTTTGACGGTGCAATGCATCTTTGATTAATAAAACGACAAAATTATGATAATTCGGCGCCTTCTGACAGAATGTGCCCCACTTGCGCAGGCGTTTCGCCTGTTAAACAGTCCCGCAGCTCAGTGCATGCACATTGTGTGGCCACTTGGGGGCAGCAGTAAGTTGCTAGAGCAAGACATGACATATTGCTTCCTTCGAAGCTTACGTTACGCTTACTTACACATTCCAGCAGTTAAACACCAACATTATCAGTCATTTGGAGTCATACATTTGTCCATCAGGTGAAATATCAACTCTCCTTTGGCCGTTTTGGGTCTCTCATCAACTCTCGAGGAAAGTACCTGCCTCCCTTTAGCGACGTTTTACTGAATGTTCCACTACGTTGCAGTGGCCTTTACAGATTCTTTTTTTTTCTGTGAAAACAGTCGCCCGCTGGCGCTGAAAACACTCTTGAGAGCACTGGAAGTGAAGTGAAACAAAGCCGCCGGTTGAATCACAGACTTGTTTGATCGCTAGCAAGTTAAGACTTGCTATGGGAGCTCCACAAAGCCGAGATGGCGGATCTCTGTGGGTCCGACAGCGCGAGCCACGGCTCCGACAATACACGCTGAGCCATTTGGTATATTGTTTTTTTTATCACGAGCAAACATCACGTGTCGCTTTGTTATACTTTGGGGACCACCATCTTTCGTTGGCCTAGCTTCTGTAATTGAATCAATTTTTTATAGCCCTATCAAATCAACTGCAATATCACATCAGAGAGCTGATAGGGCGAAAGATCCACTATATTTTATGACTGAAGCATGCGTCATGATAACAGTCATACGCAAGTCTCCTAATCTCAAGCTCTCATGACCTGTTAGATATGAACACAATTACGAGTTGTTCGCGTGAGCCGCTTCCTGCAGTGCCTGCTGGGAATCTATATATGCAATTTATGAAGATGAGCTGGTTAGTCACCTAATCATGCTCTGCAAATGTTGTGCTTGAATTTTGATTTTTTTTTTGAGAGCTCTCCTTTTGACTGTTTTGTCCTGATGGGCTTTTTAAAAATCCACTTCTCATTGGCATGTTACCTCTAATTGTTTCATCAACAGGAAATCACCATTTCAAAAAATGAATGGTAAACAAATGAATAATAAAGTTGTGCATTAATAAAGACAATAAAATGAGTCAGAATTACACAACTGGGGATCCGGGCCAATGTTTCCCCTCAGCAGTGACTGACACTGCACTGCCGAACAGGCTTTTACTTCACTGCTTCTTATGCAAATGTGCTACCTATTAAAATCTCATTCAGTGTGAATACTGAAAGGCGCTACTACTCATGATAATTCATATTAATGTGCGCTGGAAGAGTGACTTCAACCTCTCGAACGCCGGGAAATCCTCCGAACACGGCACTAGCTCTTGGGCCAGCAATCAACAGCAGGATAGCGGCGCTCCTTCGACATCGTGATTAATAAAGGATCGCCACATGGGTTCTATTTACACCTGACTACACCTTCATGAGCAGACCCTTCCCATAAAGCCTCTGCTACACCGGCTGCGTGTTCTGGAGAGCTGAAACGACCTTGACCTGTAGCTTAATTGCGAGTGTGTGCGGCTGCGATCTAAACTTGTTACGTGTAATGTCTGACTTGTCTTTGCAGTCCTTTAACATCGTTACCTGAGATGTGGACCCCCCCCCCCCCGCTCCCGCCCCCCCACAGCACCCCCCCGCTGGGACTGTCTGACACAAAATGAACCCAGGCAGCTAAGCTGATTACGAAGATATGTTTTTTTTTTTGTTTTGTTTTTTTTTTACTCAGGAGGACACGCAGTCGACCAAGAGTCAAGGAGGAGACTCCTCAACACACACGGGCATCACCGGGGATGAGGGAGGAAACTCTGCGGGAGTCGACGTGGTCACACCGTCATGGAAACGCCACAGTGAGGATGGTATTTTCGGAGTCGGCCAGGGAGAGGTACTCTCCTCTGGGATGGCTGCGCAGGGTGTCAGAAGCATAGGCAGCGGCGACAGAAGCGAGCTGAAGACAAACAGGATGAACTCAAGGAAACTCAACTGGCAAGGCAGTGAAACCTCAGCGTGCCTTCATTTAAAAAAAAACAAAAAAAAAAAAAAACCATAACACAAATTTGCCGTTTTGCGCATGGATTAATGGCACATTTATCTTCTGTTCATTTCAGTGCAGGGAACACCTTCGCAGATCAAATAGATGCCTTGCTAGTGGAGATATGTTGCATTGAGGCCGGTCTTCAAAGAGCTCGGCATTCATCCGCTGAATATCTATTTTTAGATGCCATATTCACAGCAATCCTCTGAAGTGACCAATTGCTCTCATCCGCAGATGAACCATGAACTGAGCCACAAAGATGCGCAGCATGAAATAACACGACAGCTGTATGTCAGGAGCAGAAGGCTGCTGGAGACTGAGAAAACGTGGTTTTGAGGGGAGAGAAGAGCTTTTAGGACAAATTTGGACCATGTTAACTCTCCTGAACTGGTCTACCAACGGGCCAGTCTATTACATTAATAATATTTTTGGCATTTGATGATTCTTAAATTCTCTTTTGGAGGCAAAACATTATGGGAGCGCAGTTGCAGTTGCAAGCATGTTAGAGCACCATGCATAAGCACAACTTTCAAAGTAACTGGACTTAGGTATCTCCTGTTTGAAAGAGAGAAAAATCTGTAAAAAAAATTACTTTCCAATTTGAGACTACTCACAGATGACCCCTGGGTTTTATTATGAGTAAGTCTGCCAAATAGTATATCACGAGAACGGCCGAATTCGTGTTGTTAGTACAATTATAAAATGTATATATATATATATATATATATGGCAAAATGCAAGCCACGTTGACGGCTGACTTGTGCTTTACTTATGAAGCTGCTTTCCTTTTCGCGAAAGAAACGTTCAATCACACATTAAAACTCTGTATGGTCAAAGTAAAGTACCATGACCAGTAGAAACAGGCGGTTTCAATGAAGATAAGAAGCTTTGGTTAATGTGATTGAGGTCAGATTCCAAATAAAGTCACTTTTATTATTATTTACCTGTTATATGACGATCTAAGCTGCTTTTTTTGCATCAGTATTTGTAATTTTGATGGAAAGCTGATCAGACAATAGTGTCAGAACCACAACTGGGCGACCACATGGACAAAATAAACACAACTAATATCATATATTTTACATATCGACTCATTTTTGCTCGAAGCTTTAAACAAACTGAACTACAAAACGGTGGTTTTGAATTTAAAAAATAATAATAATAATTTGACTGTTGACGAGAATGTGGACGAATTCACGGCAACAAGTGGTGAAGTTGCAACAGGTGGCGGACCTCCACGACTCAGCCGGAGAAGTTCCGAGGCCATTTTCTTCCTCTACGGTTCTACGGTTCTACTCACGGCTCGCTGGACCCTCGCCGCCGGGCTTCCTCCTCGCGGCGGGCGGCTTGGCTCCGTCGGAGTCCTGCCGGCTCAGGACCTCAGACAGCGACGGGCGGGAGCTCTGCCGCCCGGCTTGGCTCGACACGTTGAACCGAGCGCTCCTCTTCCTGGCCCGGTCCGACTCCGGGGCGGACTGGCTCCTCTCCGGGTCATGGCTCTCCGGCTCCGAGCCCACCTTCACCAGCGCGTTCCTCGTCCTCGTCAGAGCGGAGGTCACCGAGCCCATCACCGAAAACGCCCCGCGAGCCTCACCAGCCGCCGGTTACTTCCATTTTACCCCAAATATACTTAAAAAAAAAAAAACCAAATTAAAACAAAAAAAAAACTTGGCGCCTTTTTGTTTGCAGGCGCAAAAACAAACAAAATAAAAATGAAAAACGCCGCCGTCATTCGCAAACCCGGAACTTCATCTCGACACCCCTCGCCGGCAGGTAAATTACCGAAACGCCGCTTGAAGTACCGGAAACGGGGTTTAAACGGACCACGCCGGCATCTCCCCGCGTAACGTTTCCTCCGACGGGCACGTCACGCGGAGAAAGTTGTCAACAAACACGCGGATCTCTCGGGGTTATGCGGGGGGTTGGTGCGGGGGGACCACCGGCGAAAACAAGCCACGTTAAGTCACCGGAAAGTGCGGCGGGACATGAAAATGACATGAACCCCCCCCCCGCAGCAAGCTAGGTAACCGTGTTTGTGTGTGTGTGTGTGTGTGTGGACGCGGGTCCATTTTGTCAAAATCGCGGGTCTCCCGGGCTCAAATTATCGCGAGATTTGGCCTCGGGTCAAATAAACCACCACAAATACGATTGATTGAAGTTTTGGCAACTTTTTTTTGTTGTTTTGTTTTTATTATTAATAGGGACGCAAACTGTTGCAGATTGGACGCCACAGTGGGTAGTTCACTTAATCGCCGACAGATGGCAGTAAAATACAGTGAGTGCAGAGCTTGGCTACTGCTGTTTCCCCCCCTTTAGGTCTCATTAACAGGTAAAGTACGGTGCAGTATTTCAGACCGAGTTTTACTGTGTACTCATAGTAAGTAAAGTATTGACAGTAAACTGGGTTGATTACATCTCAACACTGCTCAGCTTATGAACACATAGATCATTATTTGATCATGTTTTCCTTTTTAAAGCTGATTTTTTTTACCATCTATACTGTTGACAAAATAACCTGCTTTCAATGGTCATCTAGGAACTTGTGGAGTTCTCAATCCTTGTTCAAGCAGGTGGACGCTGCCCCACTTTTAGAAGCTCAAATTTCTGTTTTCTGAGCACGTTAGGGGGAGAAAAAAAATAGTGGCGATGAAACTCTCAGAGCTCAAGTCCGTTAAGTGGGCCTACTTCAAACTTCGTGCGTGCGCTTCATCTACTCATTGCTGTTATACCTAGTGCTAACATGGCCTCGGCCGTACTGGCTCGGGCAGGGCACCTAATCTGCACTATTCAGATGAATATCCAGTCGCGAGTGGTCAGAAAGGCAGTGGACAGTGTTAGCGGTTTGTTAGGCACGCCTGTGCACTGTAACAAGTGGCAAGCCTCGCACATCCTTTTCATTTTAGTGGCCTCTGACTGAAATTGCCTTAGACTGAGAGGTGTGTCTCCTAATACTCTTTCTTCTTCGCATGTGCATGAGCAGCAAACTCACCTGATGAATTACTCATGGAGCCTTTTTTTTGTTGTTTTCGTTTTTTGGACAAGGCGCATCAGGAAAAGCACACGTGCAAACAACAAAAGTACTGAGGCTGAGAGTTATTCATATTAGTAAAAAATAAAATAAAAGCAAAGATACTTGCTTGTAACACTGAAGATGTCATCTATTACCTTCTGATTGAATGCTACTTTACCATTTTTTGGGTTGTTTTTTTTTAACAGCTGCAGTGTGCCACAAACTATTACACCTTGTCCTCAGTGTTGACTTGCAGTCTTTATATAGTTTATTGCTGCATACAGGCAATAGTGACATCTCACGGCACACAGGGTTCCTGGGAGCGTGCATGCTGTGTTCATGATCCAAAATACTACTTTGGTTACAAAGAAAAAATTTCCATAGCTGTCAGTAAGGCTGCCTACGGTATGTTGTGCTGATTTCATTATTGTGTCTAAACAAATGTGACCCCAAAAAAAGAATTCTGACACTTTCAACAGAAACCGAAGCCGAGTACAGTCTGTGTCAACTAACAAGCTTACCGGATCATCACATACAGTATAAAGGCACTTTTTAGAAGCTGTTTGCTTTTTGTGTGTTGTGTGGTTGGCTTGTCTGCTTGCTTGCTTGCTTGCTTGCTTGCGTGCTTGTTTGCTTGTGGAGGAGCCGGTGAAGTGTGTTTCTTCTTCATATTGCTTTTGTTTGCTGCTTGGAAATAACCCCCCCCCAAAAAAAAAAAAAAGGAAAAGCTTGTTACTCCATGTCGTCGTGGTTCTGGGTCGACTCGTTGATCACCTGAAGACCAGAACGCAGGGGAAAGAGTGATGAGAGGTCTCGAGCTGTAATTTCAATCAGAAAGTAATGCCGTTATTGGGGGGGGTGAGGAGTTCTACCTGGCCGTCTCTAGTCTCGATGGTCTTGATGAGAACCTTCTTGGTTGTTGTGGTTTCAATATGAGGTTTGGAGTCAATCATTGTTTCTACCACGGAACAAAAAAAAAATAATGATAATAATAATTGCATGTTGCGTCATTAGCCGGCTTCACGATCGACGACACTGACATCAGTGTTGCAAAAGCCAGATGCCAAAAAAAAAGTGATCCTACCTCTCAGGTTTAGAGATGAGAAGTTTGGCAGCGGAGTGGAGATTCTGCAAAAGGATAAAAGTAAACAACAAAAAAAGAGTCAACAAATCAACATCTGCGTTTTTTTAAAAAAACGGTATCGATATTATGAAGTCAAACATTTCCAATATTGATTTATCAGCTGTTAACATCGAATACAAAGTCCTCGTCTTCCACCTGCTCTCCTCTCCTTCCAGCAGCTTCCTGTAGGTGGCGATCTCTATGTCCAGGGCCATCTTGACATTTAGGAGGTCCTGGTACTCCCGGAGGTGACGGGCCATCTCATCCTTCATGTTGTGAATGTCCTCCTCCAGACGGCCGATGGTGTCCTGGTAACCGTTTGTTTCCAGGGAGAAGTTCTCCTCGACGTCTCTCATCTGGCGCTCCAAGGACTCATTCTGGGATGGAAGCCAAGAGGGACCATGTGATGCGTCAGCAGTGAGGATGACTCATTTTGTTTTTAAAAAAAAAAAAAACAACAACCTGAAAACCAGGCACATGATCGATTTGCACTGTGACTTATGACAATCAATTTCCCTTTGATGTCTTTATCTTCGCTTTTTAAGGAGATCATTTTCTGAGTCGCGTCAGCTCAGTCCCGGCAGCGTACGGGCCGAAAACCACCGCTGCACAGCATCGCCATCTTGTGTGCCACGGAGTTACATAAAGCTGCATACTCACAGTTCCTTTGAGGGCATCCACCTCGCAAGTAAGCGCCTGAACTTGGCGCCTGTAGTCGTTGGCCTCCTGCTTGGCGACTCTCAGAGCTTCGTTATTCCGGGCCGCCGCTTCGGTGAGGTCAGCAAACTGGCACGGCGGCAAACAGAGAGGAGAGGGGCTGAGAATATCTGCCGCTCAATAAAAGATGAGCGAGAGACGCGGCGAGATGTAGGCGCGATGCGAACCCGCGGGCGCTGCAGGGTGGAGGCCGACGCTGCGTCTAAGTAAAGCTGTGCTGAGAGAGATTTAAGGTACCAAGGTCGCACAGGAAGAAAAGCTACACTTTCATGCGGGGTTCTCCGGACTTTAAGTGGCTGTTAAATCTAAGCCAGCTTTATTCCATTTTGTGTTGTTTTCTTTTTTCTTTTAGGGTGGCGCCAGTAAAGAGCTACAAACACGAACAAAAGCAGATGTTTTATGTCGCTGTTGAGGGGGACGATACACAGAAAGCAGTTTTTTAGAGTACTGATAAACTAAATGTGCGTAGAGAAAACACTTATCACGAGACCATATGCAGGATAATGTACTTAATAATGATATTGATAGTGTACTAGTGATAATAATATTGCAGTGTAATCCAGAGCAAAACACTATATGAAGTTTTTTTAAAGCAAAGTCTTTTTCTTTTAAATTTGCATAATTTTAGCCGTTTTTAATGCACTTTTGCAAAAAAAAAAATGCTTTGGGCCAGATTACAAATGGTTAGTTCATTTTAAGAGTTCTACTATTTAAATATTGTTGGAATCAACAAAAGATAAAGTATGTTGCCAGGGAAACACACATTAACCATCCAAAAAAAAACCTCACTGCCATAACTGCACGCGCATGAGGAGACTCGGGTGCCTTGAACCCGTGCTGGGGGCCATGTTGACCCACATAAGACTCAGCCGTGAGGTCAAAAACTGATTGCAGTCTGGTTACAGCTTTACGCGTCGGGGCGTTTGGTTACGTCATATGAGGGGAGGCAAACTACACTTCCAAACTAAGAAGAAACTTGAAGCTTTGTTTACAGTGACAAAGTTGTTTGTTTTTTCTTTCTAAGAAGGGGCAAAATTCCACCAGTGAGCAAATTGACATATTTAACTTGTTAGCGACAGCTGCCTGTGAACGCATCCTCCAGTGGACATGGAGGATATATTGGCATTCATTTTGGGATATCTGTCCCGCCACCTGGTGATCGAAAGTGGGATAATCTTTCCATCCGTCTAGCACGGCATTTGGGCTACACTAAAAACACACATCTGTCTTTGGCTGCCCCAGTAAACGCGCCATCGTGTCCACCGGCGACTCCATAACTGTATCTGGAGCCGGGCAGGAGGGCCAGATTGCGTTAAGGTGCCTTAAAACGAAAACAGCCGCCCGCTGCAGGCGAAAAACAAACCGGTGGCGAGCTCACCGAAACGGCAGGAAAAAACAAAACAAAAAAACATGATAGAGATGCTGCTGTGAAAGACCTGCGCCTTTAAATCCTGACCTTGGACTTGTACCATTCCTCGGACTCGTGGATGTTTTTGGAGGCCAGGTTCTCGTACTGCAGGCGGACGTCCCTCAGAGCGGCGGTCAGGTCGGGCTTGGCCACCTCCATGTCCAGCTGCACGTGCTGATGCTGCTGCTGCATCTGGCTCTGCAGCTCCAGCATTTCCTGCAACACAGTCAGCAGAACCAGCGTTTTCGCTTATTTATTTATTTTTTGGGCCTTTTTCCTCCCACACGTCCATGTAACTGAATGCATTTTCTTTCCCGTGACCCTCCTCTGACCTTTTATCGGATCCGCGCTAAACTCAGGCAGGTTAGCGATGACTTAGAATTTTTTTGGCCGCGTCCCACGAGGGCGCGTTAGCTCGCTGAGGCAGCAGCCCACAGCCAGAGTTTTCTGAGCTCCAGCCACCAAAAAATAGAGGCTTACCTCATCATGCAGCTTCTTGAGGAAGTTGATTTCCTCCTGGAGCGACTCAATCTTCCGCTCCAGGTCCAGTCGGGCGAGGGCGGCGTTGTCCACATCCTGCGCCACGACACTCGCTCTTAGTAAGGTGACTTGTGAAGGTGACATGAATTATGCAGCTTGCTGACATCGGGACAAAAGAAAAAAAAAAAAAAAACGCTGTACACAGGCACACGACGTCCACACACACATACACACACACATACACAAAAGACGACCCATTGTGAAGTCATTACAAGGTCGCAATCACATGCATTCAATACATTAGTGGAGGCGCATGACAGGCCGGCACGTTAAACGGAACTGCCACAAAAATGTAGCTCCCCCCTGGCTGCGCCGAGTTCAGGCCGGGAGTTTTCATTCATTTCGCATAATATTGATGGGGGGAAAAAAACGTCGGCTTTTCTTGAGGAATTTCAGCGACACCGATCGCATCCCCTGGAGCCTGGTGAAGTCGTGACTGTAGAAAACCCCGGAAACCCCCAAAAAAACCTATTATTCAAGAAGGAGCTTAATCCCATCTAATATTACCTAACTCCATTCTTAACCTCAATCCCCGCTGCTTCGTTCAGCGGCGGCCGGCTTCCTCCAGCGGCTGCGTGACATCAGTTAGCGCCGCGGTTTCACGTCCCAACTGAGCCGAAGCAGGTGAAAACACCCTCTTTTTTTTTTGTCCCCCCCACCCCCTTCGTCACACCCTTCCATCCCCTCGCCGCACCCGCTCGCACACTCGCGGGGGGCTCGTGCTA